>VIAB01003841.1:56969-76774 GCA_009801035.1 Oophaga pumilio
GAGGCTTTATGGGTAGACTTGTCTCCCTAAAAGGGAGAGAAGTATAAGTGGGGTAGCCTATAATACCCATAACCTCTATTAGGACCCATCCCGCATTTACTGGGGCTGGGAGAGCGCTGGGCTCTGAAGGCACAGGGCAGGACGTACTCTCCATGCTGACAGGGGATCAGTCTTACCTGGCAGGTTTATATAGCCTATAAACACTGCCCCAGTGCTGGCAAAGTGCCTCCCCCTCCCACTCCGGGGTCCACAGCAGGCGTCAGTGTCTTCAGCGTGCTTAGCACGCCATTCCAGGGCCCGCTCAGGGCCGAAACCAGAAGTGACGCTAGAATGCAGGACCCAGAAGTGACGCGTGCTGATGACGCAATTTCCGGGCCACCAAACGGCGCACACAGGAGGGGGAAACGCCAGAGGGCTCAGAGAGGCCTCTGGGATGGGGATCACTGGCCCGCTTTACCCCCGCAAGGGGACGCAGGTGGGCCAGGAAACGGTCCCAGAACCCACCTGAAGGGAAGACGGGAGCAGAACGGAGGAGGATGGCTAAGCGCCGACCTCCACTGCCCGGCTGCAGCTCTCTGTAAGATACACTGCCGTCGCCGGCCACGCAGCGTACCAGGAACCTCTCCATGCCCCATGGGGGACAGGAAAGACACTGGCTAATGGGAGGTGGGAAGGGTTTTTAACCTCTTTGTGCTTCCTGTCCCCCATTAGGGTATGGAGACAACCTCCTATGCTGTTGTGGAAGGTGACTAGAGAAAACAATGATTACTAGTGATGAGTGAGCATGCTCGGAAAAGGTGTTATCCAAGCATACTTGTGTGCTAATGACTTTGTCGTGCTTGAATACTATGAGTCGCCGCGGCTGCGTGTCTCGCGGCTGTTAGACAGATGGCCTGTTTGTTAGGCAATCCCTGCATGTATTGTGGCTGTCGAACAGCGGCGAGACATGCAGCCGCGGGGACTCGAACAGTTTTAGAGCACACCGAAGAGACTCCATCAGCGCACGAGCGTGCTCAGAACACCTCATTAGAGCACGCTCACTCATCACCAATATCTACATATTAAAGTTGACAGAACCCCTGGATATCTGTGTAGACTTTAATGAGTACTGGGACCAATTGCCCAAAAGATGTTCGGGAGAGAGGTATCGGCACGTTGGAATTCCAATGGCCAAACCTTTCATTGAGCGCACAGATAAGCCCCTGCCAGAGGAGTTTGCAAGGGGCTCTCTTAAGAAGTCACAGGCACGCTCGGCCGGTCTCAGCGTTCATGTATGGGGGACTCATTCAGCCGTCAGCCATCTAAGGCTGGTTTCACACGTCCGGATATTTCCAGTACCGGAAAAATCGGTACCGGAGATATCCGTGTCCGTGTCTCGTGAATGTGATTTTTGCGGCACATGTGTGGCAACCGTGTGCCGCATCAGAATCACACGTACAGAAGCTGGGGAAGAGGCGCTACAGTAAGCGGTGTTTCCCGGTGGTGGGTGCTGAAGACATCGCTCATTCTCCCCTGCTCTGCCGGCAATTGGCGCAAGCAGAGGAGAATGATGAGTTATAGTAAAGTCAGAAAGATGGCAGCAGGTGTCGGATGATCGGAGTAATAGTCCCAAAAGCCTCCACCTGCTGTCATCTTTCTGACTTTACTATAACTCTCATCATTCTCCCCTGCTCGTGCGGATCGTCGGCAGAGCAGGGGAGAATGAGGAGTCGTCTTCAGCACCTGCCGCCGGGGAACAGCACTTACTGTAGCGCTTCTTCCCCGGCGCCGATGCGTGTCACATAGAGGACATCAATGTGTGTTCTCCGTGTGCGGAACAATTTGCGGACCGGTAAAAACGAACATGTCAGCATGTTTTGTCCATGGAAACACGGTCCGTGAAAACACGCTGACATGTTCATAGACCCATACATTTGAATGAGGTTACGTGTGTCAGCGTCTCCGGTAGGTGTGAAACCTGTCACCACACATACCCGAGACACTGACGTGTGAAAGAGGCCTCATGTGTATGGAGGTCTTTAATTCCAACATGACGATCCTTCAATTTTTCAAGACTTTTTAAAAAATATATTAATTGAAACATCTGCAAGAATTCTTCTTAAAAAATGTTGTAAAGAACCCTTTCCTATTTATTAAGAACCTGAAACAATGATTTAAACACAGTAATTTCCTGATGACAGATTAATGCAGAATTATCAAAATTTTGTCATCGCATCTTTGGAGGAGATCGTAAAGTGCAAGGAAAAGGTCAGCTAGTAGGTCATATGGAAGCCTAATATTCTGCACGGTGAGCATAGACGCACCGGAATAAAAGTAAAGGTGATGCCATCAGCACCAAGACTTATTTTTCCTTTAGGTGCATGATCCAGCGGCTCCACATGGACAAGGACCTCCATCCCGCTTTGTTTTAGCAGTCAGTCATGTCAGGATTCATTTTCCTGATGTAATGGCTCCAGGGATGATTTAATCTGAGCGTTGCTAGACTTCAGTGCAGTGGCAGAACAGCGCTCAGTATACATATATACTCCAGCACGCATTATAACCTGCCTTATAGGAGAGTGGAAGGGTAAAAGGGAGTGAGGCCCAACAACGTGAAAGAAATGGGCATGTGCAAATCAGCCAACAGCACAACACAGGCGTGAAGATATGTGCAAATAATCTAATATAATGTAATATTATACATTTATCCTTTTATTATGCAAATTGCCTCTTCAGAGAGGAAGACGACTTGAACTCAAGTGTCACCTATTGGAAGTAGCAATCCTACAAGTCAACCTCAACTCTTTAATGAGCCTTGTCATATGACTTGGGATAAAAGCCCAACCAGAATCCCAATTTGCAAACACGGTATTGCCCCTCATCAGTGCAAAGCATCAGATCAGATTTGGGTGTATGAGAGACCTCTGACTGGGATCTAAGGGGTAACATTTCTCCTTGTGGAAAGTGGCATGCCAGCGTAAGGAGAGTTATAGGCCATGCAATGATCCTCTGGGAAGCTAAACATGAAAATTGCCTCTTCAGAGAGGAAGAAGATTTGAACTCTAGTGCCACCTATTGGAAGTAGCAATCCTAAAAGTCAATATCGACTCTTTAACGAGCCTTGTTACATGACTTAGGATAAAAGCCAAACCAGAATATCAGTTTGCATTCTGCAATTTGAGATTGTGATCTCATGCTTTGCAGTTATGATTGGCAACACCTTAAAACACTGTCTGCAAATTGAGATCATAAGTCATATGGCAAGGCTCGTTAAAAGGGTCAGTATTGACTTTTAGCATTGCTACTTCCAACAGGTGGCGCTAGGGTTCACGACCTCTTGCTCTCTGAAGAGACAATTCACACATAAAAACTCCTTACATTGACATGCCAATTTCCACAAGGAGAAACTTTACCCCTTAGATCCTATACTTTTATTGCACATTTTACATTCTGTGCTATACACAAGATGAAAAATGAAGCTAGACGATAAACCAACGGCTCATATGGAGTTTGTTACAACGGTAGATGAGTCCTTCTGTCCAAAGTCAGGATGCGCATGCGCACTGCTATGTTGACATTGCGGTACAATTATTCAATAAAATGACGCTGGAGTCAGTGCGTGCGCATACCACACTACGGCGCCATTTTATTGAAAACACTGTATCCAAATTCAGAGTCTTCAACAAAATGGCGCCGATATCACAGGATGCACACGTTGACTCCGGCGCCATTTTATTGAAGAATTGTACTACAAAGTCAACATAGCAGTGCACATGCACCGGTCGTCGCCATTATCCTTATGGCAGGCGAAGTGTGCACTGCTAGGTTAACGTTGTAGTACATTACTTCACTAAAATAGCGCCATAGTCAGTACGTGAGCATACCGCGATCTCTGCCGCCATTTTATCGTAGACATTGTATACGTGAATTCGCAGACACAGTGTCTTCACAAAAACGGCACAGATAGGGGTGGATGTGTCCTTTTGCCTGAAAACTGGATGGGCGCCGCCGTCGGAGTCAGCGCGTGCACATAGCGTCGGAGTCAGCGCATGCACATAGCGTCGGAGTCAGCGCGTGCACATACTGCACTAAGGTGCCATCTTATTGAAGATATTAAATGCATATTCTAAGACCGTGTCTTCAAC
The DNA here is from genome assembly GCA_009801035.1 of Oophaga pumilio. Classification (NCBI taxonomy): domain Eukaryota; kingdom Metazoa; phylum Chordata; class Amphibia; order Anura; family Dendrobatidae; genus Oophaga; species Oophaga pumilio. The sequence goes on from VIAB01003841.1 coordinate 61,094, forward strand.
AAAATTGCTCCGGATTTTAAGGGATGCATATGCGTTGACTCAGGCACCATTTTATAGATGAATTCAACTACAACATTAGCATAGCAGTGCGCATGCGCCAGCCATTATTACTATGGCCGGGGTGTGCCCACTGCTATGTTGACGTTGTACAATACTTCAATACAACGGCGTCCGAGTCAGTGTGTGCGCATACCGCGATCTTTGGCGCCATTTTATCGTAGAAATTGTTATGTGAATTCGCAGACATCGTGTCTTCACAAAAATGGAACAGATAGGGGTGGATGTGTCCTTTTGTCTGAAGCCTGGATGGCTGCCGCCTGCGAAGTCAGCGCATGCGCATACCGCACTAAGGTGCCATTTTCCTGAAGACATTGCTCCGGATATTGAGGGATGCACACGCGTTGACTTAGGCACCATTTTAGATTAATTCAACTACAACATTAACATAGCAGTGCACATGCGCCAGCCATTCCCATTATTACTATGGCCGGGGTGTGCCCACTGCTATGTTGACGTTGTACATTACTTCAATACAATGGCGTTAGAGTCAGTGTGTGCGCATACGGTGATATCCGGCGCCATTTTATTGAAGACACTGTATAAATGTTCCAATAAAAATGCTTGTCACTCGGGCGTAGAACAGGTTCAATAGCTAGTCTCTTATAATTATATTTTACTGGATGCTATAAAATAGCTTTCTACAGCACATGAAAATGGCGTGCCAAAAGCAAAAGAAGTCTGATGGAAAAGTAGTAATGGAGGCGTCTGAGGTATAAAATTATACTGTGTGTCAAGACACAAGGCAACTATTGATAACCATGACCCACAATGTACTGATCCCAGCAGAGGGACAACCTAGAAAGGTTTATGTAGTGCCGCCCCCTTCTGTATGGGTCAGTGAGCGGCCCTAATATTGCGGGGTTTGTCGGTGTGGGTGCAGTGTACCCGACAAGATGCAGGAGAAAGAGGCGCTAGGACTACGCCTTTATAGGGAATGGATCACCAGAAAATGACCAAATTGTCTAAAATCAAGTTTATTTGGTAAACATACTTTATTTTTTATTTTTGTCTGGATTCAAATTAAAGTTAAAAATAAAATAAAAATCAGAAACTAATCTTCACCCTGGCTGACAGGCCTAATACTAGACTGACACTTCCTATTCTGTACACGACTTTCCAGCAGTCTCATTATCACTACAGGCCAATTACACAACACGTGATGGCATAGCACTTACCGGCTCCACCTCCCTGCAAAATAACTTTTGCCCAGATCAGATGAACAGAAAATAGTTCTATACAATTCGCTACACAATACAAACAATAGACCATTTTATGAGGATACATTCCTTACAAAATCTTGAGGCCCAATGTAATTTTTTTTTTATAAAAAGGCATGTACCAACCATTAGCAATTTATAAAATTGAGGTCTTCTTACAAAGTAGTGCCTTGAGGAACAACTTACGGTAGGTGTGACTGTCATTTTGGCCACCTGTATAGCCATGTTCTCGGTTTCTAACAGTCAGGCTATCCAGGCTGGGTCTCAGGACCGTGGCCTACATTCATCAAAACTAGCGATCTTCTCACCAATCTTGATGAGGGGGTTTGTAGGAGTCAGATGTTCCTGATTCATTAAGAGATGCACTCATACCACTAACTAGTGGTGTGCAAGCAGTAGCACACCAGAAATCTAACTCCGGTCCCGGACTGGAGTAAGATCTCTGGTGTAAGTAATCGTTTAAACGACTCCCGCCGTCCATTTTGGCACAGCTGGAAAACAGGCATGATAAAGTCCACCATCACACGATTTTTGCATGGTTCCAAGCTGCGCCAAAAGTTTGCTGCATTTAAAGGGTTTTTGCAGCAGAATTTTGGTGACCTTGCCTTGATGAATCGGTGCCATAGCTTCCATGAGTACTGATGAGCACACAGAAGCTTGGGCATAATACCCAGCCTGACATGCATCGCTCAGTGTGATCTCAGAGGACCTGGTACTAGAAAGTGACAGAAGTCATGAATACAATGTCATACCTGTAAGCCTAGGAAGATGCAGAGATACCAGGGAGGTACATCCTCCACCGTATAGATCATGTCCATCCGCTGGCGGTCTAAGCTTCCGGTGCTATCCAGGGTCTCAGCCAAAGAGCTCTGCAACACACAAACAAGTAGGATGTGATATACAAGCCGAGGGTCCAGAAGGTTTCCCCCCCAATATTCTGCTGCTCATCGACCCAAACAGACAACTACCATCCAAGATCATAAAGCGGTCAGCAGATACAAGAGGTATCTGCTATAAAGCCTGCTGCACGCCATCGAGGGACCACGAAATCCTTGATATTCTGGGTCACTGACATAATTACTAAGAAACATTCCTCCAGCTACTAAAGGCCGTTGCGTTGCCTTGCTCAGTTCGCGCGCCTATGCCCTCATGTTCCACATAGACAAGGCTGTTTGAGGGTTGCCAGACGAGATTAAGACATTCTGTTCTGATAACAGGATTTCCAGACTGCTCTGACATTTCTTTTTCTACCGATGCAGATGGAGAAAAAGAGAAAAATAAAAAAGGATTGATAGCGCGAGCTTGCCACGAGAAACCCCAAGCCAGGATTTTACCTATTCTTCATGACAACTAATCAGAAACGTCTGAAAAACGATTCCCAAAAATAAATGAACCCGGTGAAGACCAGAGCGTATGAGGGAAGGGTGAGAAGAATAAGTGCTGGCCTTCAATTATGTGCAGAGTAATTGTGCTTGCAGCTAGTAGCGAACAGTGTCATCTGTAACATACAGGGTGGTCCAAAAGTAGGTGGACAGTATGTGTTAACAATAGGGTTATGAAGGGGGAGATTTATCAAACATGGTGTAAAGTGAAACTGACTCAGTTGCCCTTAGCAACCAATCAGATTCCACTTTTCATTCTTCACATTCTTCAGTTTCACAGATCCAGTTTTCACAGATAAATCTCCCCCTAAATGGCAAATAATTTAAATACAGATCAAAGAAAATGGATTTTAAAAGAATATTGTAAATCTCAAAATGCTGAAACAGTTAGAGCAAATTGGGTTGAAACATTTGGTACTCAAGCCCCAAAGAGACAAACCATTTACCGCATTCGTGACAAATTCGATGCCACTGGTTCAATCCTTAATGCTCCAAAAACTGGTCGACCCAAAACAGCCTCTACAGAAAATAATAAACAACTTCTTGCTGAAACATTTGTTCAGAGTCCAAAAAAGTCCACCAGAAGAGTCTCTTTAGAATTGGGAATTTCACGAGCTTCCATCATGCGAGTCCTGAAATCTATTGGGTGGAAAGCTCATCGTCCACGTCTAATTCATGGTTTATTGGAGGATGATCCAGATAGGCGGCTGCAATTTAGTGAGATTATGCTTAGCGAAAATGAGGAAAATCCAGTAATTTTAGATAACATTATGTGGAGTGATGAAGCTTCCTTCACATTATCTGGCCATATTAACAGAAATAATTGTATTTACTGGTATAATGAGAACATGCATTTAACATTAGAGCAACAACTCAATGAGCCTGGTGTCAATGTTTGGGGTGGTATTTCAAGTTTTGGTGTTTTTGGATCATTTTTTTTTTTTTTGATGGAACCGTCACAGGAGATAAGTATCTGGAAATTCTAATGAATCAAGTTGTTCCTCAGTTACAGCAACAGCCTAATCCAAATGACCTTTATTTCCAACAAGATGGGGCCCCTCCACATTATTCAAGAGTCGTCCGCGAGTATATATAGTTTATAGTCGAAAACCAAAAAGTGTCAGTGATTTGAAAAATTACATAAGAGATGCATTTCAAGAAATTAATACCCAAAGAGACTTGTGCAAAAATGTTTGTCGAAGGGTAAGAGGCAGACTTCAAAGCTGTGCAAAATGTGATGGAAAACAGTTTGAGCAGCTGCGTTGATTAAATTTAAGGGCTTTTATATTATTGCTCAGAATAAAATGTAATTGTCAATGTTATGCTTGTGTTAATAAATATAATTTTACATATAAATCAAAATAAATATTTTATGTCCACCTACTTTTGGACTACCTTGTATATTATATACAGGGCCAGGGGACTGAGCCAGTAGAAGACATTCCACATCTTATGCCACCATAGGAACGGCAAAACTGAACAGAGCCGAAACATCCTAGGCAGACATTACTGATCAGTGACTAACATGAATATTCCCACCGGTTCAAGTGCGTATTCAGCCTTGAAACCTGTGTGAAATCCACCAAGGGGAAATTTGCAAAGTCAAAATGGAAAGATGGACAGAATAATGAGTGACAGATCACACATGGAAGCAGACTGCGCATAGAATCTGGAGCAGGAACGCAACACATGGATTAGCCTGCGCCGTACAAGACTGCTCCAGTGGGGATCCGCAGAATATAAAACAGCGAAACTGCGTCACAAATCCTCAGATTTCTGGATCATCGCTTTCAAAAACCTTCTAATTGGGACAAATGCTGCAAATCAACTGCAAAGTTCACCCTTTAGTAAATCGGAGCTGCACAACTTCCTCAGCAGATCTTCTCTGCAGCATGTAGATGAGACTTGGTAAAGTCTTACCCACAATCATGCCTGACGTCCTCCACTCCATCCATTGTCTGGAGAAAGCAGAGTTCTGGCTCGAATACTATCTACAGTCCCATAAATTGAGTAAAGTGGAGGTGGAGCATGAGCACCTCCTTTTCCTTCAAAATGATCTCCGGATCGGTGAGGTTCCCAGCAGTCTGAACTTTTCCGCCATGTTGGCGGAACAAAATCCAAGTGGCAGAGTACACCCTGGTCATACAAACGCACACACGTTCACTGGAAGATACAGGTCCCTATATAAAGTGTGTGAACAGAAGAGAACTGAAACAAACACAGCCAATCACATTTTTTATGCTGCAAATCCAAGGCCCATCATGGACAAGACAACCCCAAGCAGCATCTTGGTTAATTAATTGTGCTCCTTTGGGTATTCTACCAAAAAAGGGCCAACAACAAAAATAGGAATAAAAAAAATAAAGTTGCTCAATTTGAGTTAAAAAGGAGCAAAAAAAAAAAATTAAAATAAATAAATCATAAAACAAACATTTTGGGTGAAAAACACTTAATAAAAAGTTATACTATTACTTGACCCTTCTCGAACAGAAACATTTCTAAGACGTCTTGTTGAATCAGTCACGACAGCCCAGAATTTTCCCAGGTCGTGAAGTATTTGTGTAAAGGTCTCAGAACTATTTGAAAGTGGATTACCGTCGGATTCTCAGCCTTGCATGAATCACGAATGTCGCATTAATACAGAAACAGGCTTTGGACATCTGCCTAACTAAGACACTGACCTTAAACTCTGCAATCTGGTCAAAGACTCTGCAGATTAAATACAATAACTTCTGTCTGCCAAACTGACCGGACACTTGCCAGATGTGAAATGTGCACTAAATCCCGCATTATGGGGATCAGGTGCTTTTAGACACGACATGAAAATGTAATCTCTAAAAGAATTCTAAAAAAAACAAAACCCAAGGTTGCTCACCTCTAGGACTCGAGCGATAACCTACCGGGAGAGGTTTTAGGGCAAACGCAAATCATAAAAATAGTGTCTATAAGAAAATGGCTTCTGCTACAGGACATCCCCCGATCACCTGATGACAATAGGAGATATTTACTGTATATGAAGTGGTCATGGCTGTTTCCATAACTCCCAGTGGAGACGACAAGAGCAAAGCATCAACTTGGAAGCAAAAGTGATGAGACCATGAGGGTTCACTAGAAGGGACCAGCATATATGAGATGCCACCTCAATTCTTATTAAATAGAATGGTCAAATGGTGGAGTCTACACAAGCACTGGAAAAAAATGCAAACCTCTCCTCGAGTGCCACCAATTGGAGACAGCAACCCTACAAACTCAATTGCCCACCATTACCATACAACATGGCAAAGGATATCTGCCAAACCCCAAACCCAGAGTCTTACCAAGAACCAGTACTACCAGAGCTGCATCAACGGCCTCTCACCAAGCCAACCAGTAGCCTATTCTGTACCGATGAGGGGAAAACACCCTCAAACTGCGGTCTATGGGTGTCATTTGGGCGGACTTGCACAACTCAATTTTTGCGGCGTTAAATGAACGCCGATCGGCAAATATTTACTGTTCAGTGATCGTCAAGAGCCTGTTTATACAGGTCTACGCTTCAGACACGCATTCAACTGTACCAGATCAATCTGTGCGCATAGGCTGCCACTGATCTCAGCAGCACGAGTCGCATATGTTTACACATTGACAATGTGCTGCCGAGAACAATTATCTTTTGTTACCGCTAGTTCACGATAATCTTGCACTGTAAGCGGCCCTTTGGGAATTATGGAATTGCTTGTTATAGTAGTCGGATATTGACTTACTGAGTAGCCAACATAGAAGGGTGGCACTAGACCGTCTTCCTTCTGGTTGAGAGAGAACGTTTTAGCAGGCAAACGCCGTAAATTAACAGTTGCCTGCCTGTATTTACCACTAGGGGGAGCTGACTGAACATTGTAAAACTGAAATAGTAAGCCCCCTCTGGTGACAACTGGGGATTTGCTACCCTGCGTCACCACTGAGGTTTCAACATGCGACATTTGCCAGACACACAGTGGGACTGCTGCAAACAAACAGCAAAGAGCCTCTGGGGGAACCCAATGATGGACCCCTGTGTTTGCCATGTTTTTATATCAGTAAATAAATATAGTACTGTACTATAAAATGACCAATGTATTGTGCTAGCAATCAATCTCAATGCAGGTTCAAGTTCCCCAGGGTGCAAAAAAAATACAAATAAATAAATAAAACAAGAGCAGAGAGGCCAAGGATCCACAAACATGGAGTCAGTTATCAAAAAAGCATAAAAAACCATCCCACCACGACAAGGTGTACCCTATCAGAATGGTCCTAAACTAAGAATAGGAGGCTAAACTAAGAAACAGTCTTAAAATATTTAAAAAAAAAAAAGTTGGTCATAAAATACTTAGAGCACCACTCCATTTTTTTTTTTAATGCAGCACTAGAGTGGTGCTTTTAATGTAATCCCTCTGTCCCCTGCCTGACACTCACCTGCTGCCACCTTCATCGCTTTCCAACGCTTCTGGCGAAGCGTGCCCGGCCAACAGCTCCAGTGTTTCATGGAGCGTGCCAGAAGTCACTTTTCAATACATCTCTATGGGAGCGCCATTCTGGCTCTCAGAGTTGCACCGATGTACAGTAGCTTCTGACTTCCGACCAGTGAGAAGTCACGGGCACAAGATAGCGCCGCGGGACCGGAGCGGTGTTGGTAGAAGGTGTAGTCGCCAGAAAGTGAATATAAGAACGGGGCAGCAGGCTTACATTTAAAGCGCCACCTACAGCGCTGTAAAGAAAAAAGCTAAAGTGGTGCTTTAAAAAAAAAAAAAAAAAAAAAGTTTGCACCAATCAAAGATAAATAATAGCTGTGCAATGTTTTTTTGTGAAGACTGCAGGCAGTAAACTCTTCCAGTCCGAAGAAATGAAGAAGCACTTTCCAGGCCACAGCACATCCAGGCCTTGAGGTGCTGAAATGGGCAAACATGGCAGAAAGACTTAAAATTGGCAGCTAGTGAAAGACGAATATTAACAGAGGCAGAAATGCCTTGTGACTGACAAGCCAGAGACCGCCGAAATAATGTATGAAGCTAAAAAACAAAACATGAAAGTAGGGACGCAAAAAAAATATATATATATCATTCCTTACACGAAAAGGTGAAATGTTAAATACTGAATGCCCCTATGAAGCGTTTAAAGAGAAGCTGTCGGCAGGATTTCACCCCTAAAACTATTTATATGTGTGTATAACTCTTTTAAAGACAAGTCCAGCAATACCGTTACATGGCCGATCCGTGCCGCTGTTACTGAGAAATCAGCGTTTGAAAGGATATGCAAATGAGGCTGTAGTGCTTTCACACATGAAAGCACTTCGCAAGCCTCTGTCACTCCGGCTCTTTTCACTACCCAGTGCTGCCTCCACCTGCTGGATTCACAGTTCCTTTGCTGTGCGATTTCAAGGAAATGAGCTGTCAAGTCAAGCAAAATGAGACAGAGCAGGACGGAAAATAGAGCCGGAGTGACAGAGGCTTGCACACAGGAAAGTACTATAACCTCATTTGCATATCTTTTCAACGGCCGATTACTCAGTAATGGAGATGCAGACAGACAACGTAAAGGTATTGCAGGACTTAAACTTTGTAAGAGCTACATGCACGTATAAATTTGGGCGGGGGGTCCTGCCGGCATATAAGTTTATGTTGCTTCTCACTCAGCTCCCCTCCGCGTTTCCGGCCATTTAGCAGACCTGTGAGGGGGTAGCCATCTTCCAGCCACAAGTCCTTTTTTCAATTGCTTTGAAGAGGTCAGATCAAAACTTACGTCCTACTGATTAACCCTTCGGAAGAATTGGCTTCAGCTCTGATGACTGCTCCCTGCTTGGTCTCGTAAGGTGATTTTTTTTTTTTAAGATAAAAAGGAGCAAATATTCAGAAAATTGGTCCTAGTGGGTATGGGTCCATCTGATAAGAAAACTAGATTGTGAGCTCAAGGGACTGATGACAATCTCTGTACCGCACTGCAGAATATGTAGCTGCTACACAAAAATGAAGAAAGGAAGAGATGAGCCAATCTGACAAAATTCTATTTCGGCAAATTCACGTCATTTCACTTGGGAAATTCAATTTGAATGAAAAAATTCGGCTAAAATCAAATCGCTCAGCAAGAAGTTTGAAAAAGGAGAGAAAAAAAAAAATCTTAAAACCACGACCTCTCCTTGACCCTCCCCATAGGAGGACCGGTGGCAGCAGGAGACCAGTCAGCTCCTCTGTCTTTGCTCCTCTTCCTGGGCCTCCAGCATGGACAGCACAGGCAGCAGCAAGAGCGCCACCGCCGAGGAGATAGTATATAAAGAAAAATGTGCGAAACGCGAAGAAAAATCAGAAACAACTTGATTAGTTACAAAAAATTATATAAATATTTTATAATATAGTGATATACGTCTCCATCAGTTACAAGCTAAACTGTAATGGACGCCACAAATTGCAGAGTTACTTGAAGCTCGGGATACAGGTGATAACCAGTTCACAAGCTGTTTTTATCATCTTCTAAAAGCCAGAGTCGCCTTGTCACAATTTACATCACTTTAATAGTTCTTTCTCCAAGGTTACCCCTGACCCAAGCTCTGTAACAGAGCCGCTGTGTGAAATATTATAATTTATAAACAGACATGAAAAGGAACGTTGTCAGGTGCAGCTAACGTAACTGCATGCAAACAAGCCGGGGGCAAAGGAGCGATGGCTTAATGATACAAAGCCAAACATATCTATGAAAGTAAGTGTGACAACGATGTCTCAGTGTGACAGCACCGCAGGGAGGAGGCCTGATGTTTCTGTAAGGACATGGTGGCTCAGCAAACACAGATGATGCAAGACGAGTAGCACCTTGTGTAAGGGGATGGACATGCTACCCACTCAAAGAATTATGTTTATTGTTGTAAAATGTTATGTGATGTATAGTGCGAATTGTGATGCCAGTTAAAGGTATTAATTATGTTGATCTTGTATGTAGTTTGACGGTAGGGACAGTTAGAGTTAATATTTTGGACTAGCCCAAAGTAGGAGGGGATGAGTTGATGAGAAAGTGACAATTTCGTGTCAGTGTGAGAGGGCCTGGAGGAGTGTACAGAAAGAGGACCAGAGGTCCATTGTGAGAAGTGTGGCATTCTGGAGTGTCCCTAAAGTGAGAGGAGACCAAAGGAAAGAGACAGCAAGATCTGGAGCAGAAGTGACAGAGATAGTGATCTATGGGAGACAAGTCCTCGGAGAGGACACTTAGCAGAAGGGTCCAGAGTTTATAACTTCTGAAGGTAACGGGTCTAGACAGGACTGAGTTCGTGAGACCAGTAGAAAGTCCCGAGTGGGAATTCCAGAGTGTCAGAGAGCTTGAAGGCAAGTCCGGTCATATTGGCTCGCTAAAGGGAAAGATGTGGAATTGCGGGACGAGTAAAGGACTCTGGACTGTAAAGTTAATCTGGGTTGTGGTGAAGTAGTGAGAAACAAAGGAGACCGAGGACAAGTAGAGAGTAAAGAGGAAAGGTGAAAATGGAGAACGAAAGAGAAGAGAAGGAAGGAAACTGGAAAATGCTTTGAGGTATAAAAGGAAATGTTCATAACACTAACTGCTATCTGTTGTATAAACTCCCTTCCAAGTTGCCGTTCAGTAAAAAGTTTATTTTTGAATAGTGGTCTTCACTGAACTGTCCAACATCTGTTCCTGGCAAATCAGCAACATCCGTTACATGCGGCCTGCACTGGCCCTCACAGCACAAGACCACACACCGAACCAGGACCTCCACCTTTATGTAACATACAGGGGCTCAAGAAACGAGTACGTCGCATATGCCTACCGCCCGGTTACGCTTCAGCACCTCGGCACCACAATGGTGGCATACATGGTTTCACCCTTGTGTAAAAAGAAGCCCTGCATGGTGGGTTACAGTTTTCAGTGGTTCCTGGTAAGGGAGTTCTGGAGAAGATGAGATCGGCGGCCACTTGGCACTTTTGCAACCGCTACTGGTGTAAAGAAAGCTGTAGATCACGGTAAGGGAAAATATTAGGGCGGCTTCTTTGATTATGAATACTGTGCCCCCTCAATACTTCAGGTGCCTTATTTCTGGTAATGTTGTCACCAACAGGGTATCAAGTGCCAACTCCTGATCAGCACAAAGGACATTTCTACATCTAAAAGGAAGCGCTACCTTCTCAGCGGTCACGCTCTCCGTTGTATAGATGGCCATCAGTTCTGTGTCTTCTGTATCTTGATCCACGCTGGGTGTGGCGCCTCCATTTATCACCACCTACAATGAAAGGTAAAATATATATATATTCATAGAGTGCATGGAGCATTAACATGGAGCAGATTTTATACATTTTCATGTAACAAGGCATATAATAATGACTGACGAACAGCGGCTTTACGGGTTGCTCTAATCTTCTGTCTTCAGGAGCGCAGCGGTCGTCTGTCCGTCAGCTTCCTGATTCTTAGGGGAGCGGTGCGCTACTGAAGAATGACCGTTCACATCAGTGGATGTTTGCAACGCTGGTCAGAACAGTCAGATCTCCACTGATGCAAGTGCAGCCAGCAGAAGTGTTCGCAAGAGCTACATCAAAGAGCTAGTAAGCACTGCGCTCCTAGCCTATGAGACTGACCAACTAATGAAACATTCCAGAGGTGGCCGGTTACCTAGACAACAAGCAGTACACTATACAATTAAAAGCAACTCAGATAATAATCTTGCTTGCAACTCCTTTTAAGTCTGGCACAACATTAACGGCTTAATTTAATGAAACATGCATTGTACAGGAATAAACACAAAGCGACTGCTTCCGTCACTGGATCATTTTGCTCCTGTGGGGGTCACTGCAGTTACCAGTCTGAAGGGCCACTGATTGAGGACACTCCATTTCCCTCCAACGATTTCTCCAGACGTAATAGCTGGCAGTCTCCAGCACTCAGGAATATTACAAGTGGTGCCTGGGGAACAATTCATACTCCAACCACCAGCAAATCTAATTAAATAATGCCACTGTTTCATGATTGCTAGGGATCTGACTTTAGGGAAAGGCGTCTTTGCTTGAACGCAGTAATAAGCTGCATAGGAAAAGGGATCCCGCTCCACGGAATAAAACCTTTATTAGTGAATTAATTCAGTTCCAATATTGAGGGTTAAAATGTTAAGTGTAAGACATAGCATAGCGCGGTTATGAACAGGGCCGTGGAGTCGGAGCCCATTTTGGTGGAGTCGGAGGTTTGGCTTACTGACTGCACAGGCCTGGTTACGAAGTGCAAAGTCCATGACTTGATGATCGACCAGGCGATCACGTGTTTATGGCGTTATCCACCCTTAATCATGCACCACCCTATACATGCTTCTGAAAATCCAGTCTTATAAGGGATAGATACTGGTGAAGGGCCTCGATTTGAGGCTCCGGGCAGTTCAAAGGGGTTTTAAACTTTTAAATGATCCCTTTAATTTTGCTAACCAGTGGTGGTCCAAAATCACAGACTTCACCAAAGTGATTGTCCAACATTATATACATAGAGAGCGGTGACGTAGCCTATTGATCATGATAGATGAACGTCATAGAAGGAAACGCTTTCTTAGGCTCCAGAATTCAATAAAAAGTAGACGTGGGTTGGACAACATGACAGTGACCGTATCGGAGGACACCACTGGCTTAGCTGTTCTTTTGTGCAAGTTCTGAGAAGCCGTATAAAATAAATCATTTTATTCCCTTTAAATTGATTTTGCCGGAGCTGCCCTTTGGAAATCCAACATTTACACACAAAGTTAATATTTGTTCTGGAACCATATAAGAAGTCCTGACCGCTCCACAACATAATGTTTTGTACTTTTAGACCCTCTGATTAGAAGGTTGGGAGGCCGTACTGTAACGCTGGTTAAGCAACCACGGTCTGAATGATCGCCTGATGAGCGCTCGCTCCATAGACTCGGCCATTCTCCCCGTATACGACCACACTGACATGAGTAAGATCTGTCTTCAGTGAATACAGACCTTCCCATTATGGAGATAAGGGAGGACAGCTGGTGCTCATAAAGTTTATGGAACCTGCAGCAATACCTCTGAGTTGGATTCTAGCTCCTCCCCATAGAATTTTAAAAGCACCAACTGTCACCTATCTCAGTAATGAGAAAATCATCCATTTGCACTGAATACAGATTTTTACCCATGAATTGAGAGTGGAATATGCAGCCAAATCAGCTACAACACGACATCGCTAGTGTCAGAAGACTGGCAGGACCACAGGGCTGAGATACAGTCCATATCTCACTTCTATACACAATAGTATTGAGCCATATAAGCTGCACGGTGGCTCAGTGGTTAGCACTGCAGCGCTTGGGTCCTGGGTTCAAATCCCACCAAGGACAGCATCTGCAAGGAGTTTGTATGTTCTCCCCGTGTTTGCGTGGGTTTCCCCCAGGTTCTACGATTTCCTCTCACACTCCAAATACATACTGATAGGGAATCTAGATTGTGTGTCCCAATGGGGACAGTGATGATATTCAATCAAGTACAAATCTTGTGTCATTATATTATTGCTGATTAATATTATTTTGTGTGTAATTTTTGTAAATTACCATTTAAAATCCTCCATTCCCCCCCATACCATCTGAATAGGAGGAGAATAATTCTCTGCCCTGGAATATCAGTAGGTCAGTGTCTGAGCATGTGCAGTGCGAGGTTCCTCTGCTGTGACTTGAGAATGTTATATACCATGTACAGCACAGCGGCAGAGCGTCACGCTGAACATGCTCTCAGGCACCGGACCCCTCTCCCAGGATGACCACATGGCGGCCATTTTAACGCACTATAGTGATTACAATCACTCCCTGGATAAAACATGCGTTTTTCTAATTAAAAGGAATTGATTCACAATGACGTTTTATTTCTATTCCAAGAGAGCCCCTTTAAGAAACAATAGCGGTCTGGCCCATCCACGGTATGTATAATTTACCATTTAAATGGCCGGCAACAGCCAACAGATTAGCAGTCCCAAATGTTACAGTTCAAGGAGACCTTACTGCAGAATCTGTGTCTCCTCCATAGAACTTTATAAGCACCAACTGTCATCTCCCATCTTAGCTAAGTAATGGGAAAGTCTGACTTCACTGACTACAGATGTTACCCTGAAGTCACATTCACACATTTAGGATTTGGTTAGTGGACAACATCTTTAAAGGGAACCTGTCAGCAGGACTGTGCCGAGTAACCTACAGATAGTAAGACTGCGGCAACCCGACACTGACTAAAATGATATCTTGGCTGACGGAATCAGTCTTGTGGTTGTTGCTTATTAAATTTATTTTCAGTTATCATAATTGTAGATTAATTATAGATTCTTGTGCTCTGGGGGCGGCCTGTGGGGGTCTTCATGTGGTGCTCTGCTCATATATTCATCTGTATGGCTTCTGACAGGTCACTGATCCTTCAGTCACCTGCCCCCTACTTTACATATCGATTATTAAATGCAATAAAAAAAAAAAGTCACCTTCAGCAGGCAGGCGCCAGCGCTGTAGCACAATCGCATGTATAATGTGCATTAAATTGTTTTATAGTCTCGTACAATCAATATGGAAAAAAAAAAACACCTCAAAATGGCGCCGGCCACGCCTGAACAGTAGCATCAGCGATCTGATAGGTGCTGCTACAAAGGCAATGCCAGCGCCATTTTGCTAGAGGGAAAAAAAACAACACGTTTCCAACTAAATGGCGCCGCCAGAAGAGTAGCATCTATCGGATCACCGATAAACGCTATGGCGCAGTTTTGAGAAAGTTTTATCATTTTTTCAGAATCAATGTACAAGACTAAATAAAACAATTTAATGCACATTATACATGCGATTATGCTGCAGTACAGCTGCCTGCCTACTGAAGGGGATTTTTTTTCCAATATATAAAATAATTCAGTATGTAAAATTGTATAATAAGGGGCAGGTCACTTAGGGATCAGTGACCTGTCAGAAGCCATACTGGTGAATACCTAATCAGAGCACCACATGAAGACCCCCACAGACCGCCCTGGAGCACGAGCATATCATTAACTGAAAAACTGAAATTAAGAAAGAACCACAAGACGGATTTCATCACCAGGTATCATTTTAGTCAGTATAACGGCGCCGGCCTGACACTGTCTGTAGGTTACTGTGCACAATCCTGCTGACAGGTTCCCTTTAAGCATCCAAAACACCCATTTCAGAGCACAGATAGCAAGAGCGTCGACAAAATATGGCCAGAGATTTCTATGGTAATACAAGTTGATTGCTAAGTTGGCTACAGTTTACAAAAAAGTATTTTACATGTTTTTCTAAGCCAAAACCAGGAGTGGGTGATAAATACAGATGTGGTGACGTGTTTCTATTAGGATACTTTCACACATCAGTCTCTCTCTCTCTCTCTCTCTCTCTCTCTATGGCGCCTGATTCAAATAGCCTGATGTGTGAAAGTAGCCTTAGGGTATGTGCACACGTTGCAGTTTGCTGCACGGAATTTTCCACGAGGAATATGCATCTCTTGGCTGAATCCGAAAGTCTAAATCCGTACGTTTTTTATGCCAATTTGGCAAGCTTTTTTACACCGGAAGATTCCTATAATGGAATCGGTGTAAAAACGCTGCAGAATCCGCACAAACAATTGACATGCTGCGGAAAATAATCCGCAGAGTTTTCCGCATGTGCACAGCCAATTTTTTTTTTACATAGTACATCATTGTACTGTAAATCACTTGCGGATCTGCAGCGGCAAATCCACTGCGGATCCATAGTAAATCTGCAACGTGTGCATACAGCTTCGGGGTATGTGCACACGTTGCGGATTTTAATGCGGTCCACAGCGTTTTTGGACGCGCAGAATTGCATCAAATCCGCAGTGTAGTGCACAAACAATGTTAGTCTATGTGAAATGAAGAATTGCTGTGTACATGCTGCGGAAAAATCCACACAGATTTGCAGCAGATTTTTTTTCCCCACAGCATGTCAATTCTTTTTGCAGATCTGCAGCGTTTCTGCACCCACTGACTTCCATTGAGTCAGGCAAATCTGCAGCAAAACCGCAGGTGTAAAAAGATTT
>VIAB01003841.1:135334-146300 GCA_009801035.1 Oophaga pumilio
ATCAGAACTGCTACGGCCCGGTGGTGGGCCGCGGACTGGCGGTTTGGGACCCCTGATCTAGGAGACAGAAAAATATTTAGACTTGAGAGTCCTCAGTGGTTGATACCTTTTAATGGCTAACTGAAAAGATGGTAACAAATTGCAAGCTTTCCAGACTACTCAGGTCTCTTCATCAGGCAAAGACTAAAACAAATTCTGAAGAATCACATATTTATACACAGCACACATCAGTCTAGGAGACAGTCAGCGCTTCTGATGACGCGTCTAGCCACCGCTGTCGTACAAGTGCATCGGCAGCTGAGAAATTTTCGTCAAACCATGTGACGGGTCACTCGCTTCCGAAACCAGGCTATGGTTTCTTCAGCTCCGGCCGTCTCCTGGCAAGATCCCAGGCAGAAATCGGAGGACGACGTTGACATAACGTCACACTCAGCAGAGCGGCTGTTACGCTCGCGCCCTGACTGGTTGGCACGAGCATAGGGGTGTGGCCCCACTGTGCCACAAACCAGACTACCCTGGAAGGGGCGTGACTAAGCAGCTATCTTGGTGTTCACTGGACCCTCTGATGGTGAGGTCAGGCTTGTGCGGCAGGTAGCTGCCCAGTACCACTCCAGGGTGGTGTCTGGCTGTGGCAGCTGATCCCACTGGTGAACAGAACACTATGACAGGTGTGGACAAGTAAAGACAGGCACGACAGATACTACGGCGTGCCCGCCTGTCTGCCAGTGTCTCAGCCGTGCCCGCCTGTCTGCCAGTGTCTCAGCTGCGCCCGCCTGTCTGCCAGTGTCTCAGCCATGCCCGCTGTAGTATCAGCTGTGCCTGTCTGTACTTGTCCGCACCCATCATAGTGTTCTGTTCCCCAGAGGGATCAACAGCCACAGCCGGACACCACCCTGGAGTGGTACCGAGCAGCTACCTGCCGCACAAGCCTGACCTCACCATCAGAGGTTCCAGTGAACACCAAGGTAGCTGCTTAGTCACGCCCCTTCCAGGGAAGTCTGGTTTGTGGCACAATGGAGCCACACACCCCATGCTCACGCCAGCCAGTCAGGGCACAAGCGTAACAGTTTGCACAGGCCATGGTTGCCGCTGAGTCCCATGTCCTTCCACTCTCGGAGCAAGATGAACTTTTTTCTGGCCAGCATGAGTAACGATAATTTCTTTACCCAGTCTGAAATCCGGTCCTTCACGGCTCCACCGACAATCGTCATCTCTAATGAGATATTCGATCGACTTGAGGCTTGCGCTCCTAAAGCTGCGATGGGGATCCAAAGCAGTGCCATATATTCTTGGAGCAGTGCTTACGTTATTTCAAATGGCATGTTCCCTATTTCACCACGGATCGGGTAAAGGTAGGATTCCTAATGTCTTACGTAACGGGAGATGCCTTTGAGTGGCCTAATCCCCTCTGCGAAGTAGGGGATCCCATCACCTCGAGTCTGCCGGCCTTCCTGGTGGCCTTCTGCACAGCCTTCGATATGTGTAGTACTGGGTCTCCTGTAAAGTCTTCCCCCCCAAGCTCCCAGGGACAGACCAGAAGAAAGACACCTGTGGGAAAATCGTCTCATCCGTCCATGACCATCCATGATGCACCTGTTCCACAGCTTGCCAAGACGGCCTCCCATGCAAGATCCAAGAGGTCTAATAAAAATGGTCTGGCAAAGCTGCAGCCAGAGTCTAATCCTGAGAAGGAACATCCTGACGGTCTCTGCCTTGTAAAGCCTATACTCCAAAACCCTGGGCCCATAGGAGAGGTGGCCCTTGGCGAGAGTACTCCCTCTCCATTAAAATCTATGACTGTATCTCTGACTTCTGGGAGCTTTGGTGTGTTTAAGCTGCCAGCCATACGGAGTTGTTGTGTGATCTCCATCCTACAGCTCCAGAATCCGACATGGGCGTCATATAGTGATGGCCGAGCCCTATTTAAGAACAGTCTTGTCCTTCAGGGACTATTTGAACTCCAAGTAGGAGAATTATACACGAAGAAGTTCGTCTTCCATATGCTGTCTGGTATGCCCATGGGTCATTCAGAGCCAAGAACTCCTTTACCCGTTCAGTTCTGGAGACCCAGCAAGGTGCTTCAGTTGAAACAATCAAGTTGCAAGAGGTATCTGGTTCCCATGCATCAGAGTCAGTCAACAGTTTCGTCTTCTTCCTCTGGTCTGCTAGTCAGCGAGTCTAGGTGTGATGACGTCTCCATTGAGGGGGAAGCGGTGGCATTCTCTCCACACAGCTCCAATGACTATACCAGTGTACTGTTTCCAGGAGCATCTCCGCCTCTTGGTTGTCTTCCTCTGGGTAACGGGCTGAAGATGGATCCTGAGTGTATGCCTTCAGCTTCCATGAGGCCAGTGGATGAAGATACCAAGACAGGGATTTACTCATCCTCTAACCTGGAAGAGGTGATCCAGTTTTTTCAGGGTGACGGGCTGAAGATGCTTCCTGAATGTATGCCTTCAGCTTCCATGTGGCCAGTTGGTGAAGTTACCAAGACAGAGGCTTACTCATCCTCTAACTTGGAGGAGGTGGTTCAGTTTTTTCAGGGTAATGGGCTGAAGATGCTTCCTGAATGTATGCCTTCAGATTCACTGTGGCCGGTTGGTGAAGATACCAAGACAGAAGTTTACTCATCTCTGCTTTCCACCAATCTGGAGGAAGAGGCCCAGGTCATTGTGGAAGTTGACCTCGTCGGGCACCAAGAGACTGGGCATTCTGTGATTCCTGAGGGCACGCCTACCTCATTTTACCCGAAGGATGTTGTGATGGCCTGGACTGTGTGTGGTCCAATACTTCTTCTGCAGGTCATCCTGGCAGGTTTGAAGAAGAGGGGGCGTAAAGCGGGGTACTGTAACAACCCTGCCGGCATCACTGCATGGCTTCCCATCCCCCACCCGCCTTACACACCAACTTATTCACTACTCCGGGCCATGCTGTGAATTCTGTCTGCTGCCGGCTCCATGCTGTGTGCCTCATGTCTCCTGACTGCTCTGTGCATGCTTCCTGGCTGTTTGCATAGGGGGGCGGTGCCGGCACTTCCTGGTTCTTATAGAGTCAGTGTGCATCTTCCTAAGGTGTCCCAGCCTATTGCCCAGAGGCCTCTGTGCAATGCTTTATCTCAGTTAGTGTCTTGCTGCTGAGCTGCCAGGTCCTGTCCTGTTTTCTGCCTTCTCTGTGGGCTGAATACCGAGATCTGTTTCTGTGCTCTGTGTTTCTTGTTCCGCCCTCCAGGAGGCTGCATATCCTGGTTCCTGTGCCTTGTCCTGTACCTGTTCTTGTCTGAACTGAGTCTTATACCTGTACCCATTTGTATCCTTGTCTTGAGCCTTCCCTAACCTGCTGTGCGTATCCTTGTGTTTACTCCTGCTCTGCTCACCATACCCTGTGGCTCCGCTCTGCTCTCAGCTCCGCTCCATGCGGTTCTCCGCTCTGCACTTGCTCCGTACCCCTGCGGTTCTGCCTTTGCTCCGCACTCCTGCGGTTCTGCCTTTGCTCCGCACTCCTTTGGTTCTGCCTTGGCTCTGCACGCCTACGGTTCTGCCTTGGCTCCGCACACCTGCGAATCTGCCTTGGCTCCGCACGCCTGCGGTTCTGCCTTTGATCCGCATGCCTGCGGGTCTGCCTATGCTCCGCACACCTGCGGTTCTGCCTTTGCTCCGCACTCCTGCGGTTCTGCCTTTGCTCCGCACTTCTTGCGGTTCAGCTCGCTGCACTGTAACCAGTAACGCTGCTCTGCTCTCCGCTCCGCAATTTGCGGTTCTGCTCCGCTCTCGTTCCGCTTCCTGCGGTTCTTTATCTGTCCCTGCTCCTCCAGTCTGAACAGGTCCCTACCTGTTCCCACACACTACTCTTACCTGTTCCCATATATCTCTCATTCCAGTCTGTGTCTCTGTCCTTCCTGAACCAGCCCCAGCTTCTCCAGTCTGAACAGGTCCCTACCTGTTCCCATATACCACTTATGTCGGTCCATGTTGCTGTCCCTACCGAGTCTGTTCCTACCCCTTCCGTGTGAGCCGTGTCCGCCTGTCTGCCAGTGTCTCAGCCGTGCCCATCTACCTGCCAGTGTCTCAGCCGTGCCCGCCTGTCTGCCAGTTTCTCAGCCATTCCCGCCTGTCTGTCAGTGTCTCAGCTGTGCCCGCCTGTCTGCCAGTTTCTCAATCATTCCCGCCTGCCTGTCAGTGTCCCAGCTGTGCCCGCCTGCCTGCCAGTGTCTCAGCCGTGCCCGCCTGTCTGCCAGTGTCCCAGCTGTGCCCGCCTGTCTGCCAGTTTCTCAGCCGCGCCCGCCGTAGTATCAGTCGTGCCTGTCTGTACTTGCCCGCACCTGTCATTAGTGTTCTGTTTCCCAGTGGGATCAGCTGCTACAGTCAGACACCACCCTGGAGTGGCACCTGGCAGCTATCTGCCGCACAAGCCTGACCTCACCATCAGAGACTCCAGTGAACACCAAGGTAGCTGCTTAATCACGCCCCTTCCAGGGTATTCTGGTCTCGCGCCACCCAGTCAGGCCACGAACGTAACAGCGGCCACGTGCGCCCCCTTGTGGAGGCTCAAACACAGGCGACGCAGATTATCTGGACCAAGTCTCCATTAACAAGAAGGGTGAGAACTTCAATGTCCCCCTGCCTGTTTCTTATTTAAGTGAATTCAGGACATTAGTAAAACATACCCTGTCTGAAGTCCTGAATGGCGCTGATTTTAATCCCATTTTACATCAGGATAAACATTTGGTGGATTCTGGCATTCTTGACAAAAGATTGCCAAAATCACATTATAAAGAGGCTTTAATATGTGAAATTTCTCCCCTTGGTTATCATTTACATGCCTCTATTAAAGAGTGCATTTGGAATAATGAGTTTATTAGATTTATTCTCATTATTATTATTATTATTATTACTACCTAGGTTTAACCCCTTAGTGACAGAGCCAATTTGGTACTTAATGACCAAGCAAATTTTTACAATTCTAACCTCTTGTCACTTTATGAGGTTATAGCTATGGAACACTTCAATAGATCCCACTGATTCTGAGATTGGTTTTTGTGACATATTGTATTTCATGTTAGTGGTAAAACTTCTTCAATATAAGTTGCATTTATTTATGAAAAAAACTGAAATTTAGCAAAAAATTTGAACATTTTGCAATTTCCAAACTTTAAATTTTTGTGTCCTTAAATCAGAGAGTGGTGTCACACAAAATAGTTAATAAATAACATTTCCCATATGTCTACTTTACATCAGCACAATTTTGGAAACATAATTTTTCATGTTAGGATGTTATAAGGGTTAAAAGTTGACCAGCGATTTCTTTTTTCTCCAACAAAATTTACAAAACTATTTTTTTAAGGACCACCTCATATTTGAATTGAGTTTCTGGGGTCAATATAACAGAAAATACCCCAAAGTGACTCCATTCTAAAAACTGCACTCCTCAAGGTGCGCAAAACCACATTCAGGAAGTTTATTAACCCTTCAGGTGCTTCATGAGAACTAAAGCAATGTGGAAGGAAAAAATTAACATTTTACTTTTTTCACAAAAAATTTAATTTGGAACCAATTTTTTTTATTTTCATAAGGGTATCAGGAGCAAATGGACCACAACATTTGTTGTGCAATTTCTCCGGAGTACGCCAATACCCCATATGTGGGGAAAAGCCACTGTTTGGGTGCATGGCAGGGCTCAGAAGGGAGTGAGCACATTTGACTTTTTGAACGCAAAATTGGCTGGAATCAATGGTGGCGCCATGTTGCGTTTTAAGACCCCCTGATGTACCTAAATAGTGGAAACTCCCCAATTCTAACTCCAACACTAACCTCAACATACCCCAAACCCTAATCCCTACCCAAACTATCACCTTAACCACAACCCTAATCCCAACACACCCCTAACCCTAATCTCACCCCTAACCATAATCCCAACCCTAGCCCCAACCCTAACCATAACTTTAGCCCTAACCCTAACTTTAGCCCAGCTCACTTTACCCCAACTCACTTTAGCCCAAATCTAACCCTAATAGGAAAATGGAAATAATTTTTTTTTAATTTTATTATTTTTACCTAACTAAGGGGGTGATATTAGGGGGTTTGAGTTACTATTTTTTATTTTGATCACTGTAATAAGGTCTATTACAGTGATCAAAATGAACCAATAGGAAAAATGTCCTATTGTTGCCAGGTGCCGGCTGGCAGATCTTGGCAGGCGCACTGCGCATGGGACTGCCATTTTCTCCCAGAAGAAGGTGCCGGCGGTCCGGGGGACATCACAGGGGGTTGCAGGTACAACGGAGGTACCGGGGGGAGATTAGGGGACCCTATTTCTCTATCCTCTGATGTGCGATCACATCAGAGGAGAGTGAAATTAAATGGGAAATTGGACTTTTTTTTTACGGTCACCGTTATACCATTAATAACGGCGATTGAAACACTGGGGTCGGTAAAAACCGACCCGAATCATGTTCTATGGGGTCTCGGCTACCCCCCAGTAGCCAAGATCCTGGAGAAATTCCGACTCTGGGGGCGCTATACCCTTATTCCTCAGCGCCGTTAAAAAGCGGCGCTGTGGTTTAAGTACCCTTAACTGCCGCCGTTAAAAGGCGTATCGACGGTCGCTAAGTGATTAAAGATCAGTCATTTAAGTTTGGTAAAAAAGATGACAGAATGGAGGGAGAAGAAAAGAAGTGTGTGTTTCCCAAATCTTTTAATCTTTTTATAATTGGAGTCAAGCTTTATCAATTTATGCCGTGGTATTGGGTGAAAAGTCACCCAATTTATGTTCTGGTCTTTTTTTTAACATATAGACATTATCTTAGAAGCCAATCGTAATTTCGGAGGGATGGCATGGTACTCCTATGATGAGACCTTTAGGCAAAAATTACAAAGGCATCCTAATAGGAAATGGGGAACTAAAAATGTGGGGCGTTGGCTGAATATGATTCTCCCACAGAGGCATAGTTTTAATAGAGAACCTCAAACTGGCTCGAACTTTACCCAGACATAATGAAACGTAAATTAATTATACAAGGTTTTTTATTTGGTTTCTTTGTTTCCCCCCCCTTTAAAGGTTTAGGTTGCCATTCTTTAAATAATTTAAAATCTCTTGACCTATGTAAGGATACAGCAAAAGAAAAAAAATTGTTAAGGAATTCAAATTAAATAGAATTGCTTTTAAGTCACCCGCTTTCCCTGATTTCAGAATTTCTCCGTTAGGATTAGTTCCTAAAAAAGAACTTGGGTCCTTCAGGCTTATACATCATTTATCATATCCATTAGGTTCTTCATGAAATAAACAGGAAAGCAGCATCCGTGGAATATGCTGCTTTTGATATGGCAGCTGATTTACTCAGGTTTTATGGAAAAAATGCATTATTAGCCAAATCAGACCTACAATCTGCTTTTAGGCTTTTATCAGTTAATCCAATAGGTTTCAGTTCTTGATGGGGAATTCTATTACGACGTGTTTACCAATGGGTTTCTCATTGTCATGTTACTACTTTGAATTTTTTTCTACATTCCTTCAATGGTCAGTTCAGCATGAGGTTGTCAATGGAGGTATTTTCCACAATTTAGATGACTTTTTATTTATAGGTGCATCTAAACCAAACACATGTGCAGAGTTAATAATCAGATTTCTAGAGTTAGCTGAGCATTTTGGGGTCCCAATAGCTAAAGAAAGGCCCTTGTCATAACATTGAATGTTTAGAGATATTGATCGATTCTGAAAGAATGAAATGTAGTCGGCCTTCCGAAAAACTAATAAAACTTACAACAACTTTAGATTATATGTTAGGTAAAGAAAAAGTTACGAAAGAATTACAATCGTTATTGAGCTCTTTAAATTTCGCATTAAAAATAATCCCAATGAGTAGAACCATAGAATCATAGAATGGTAGAGTTGGAAGGGACCTTCTGGTCATCTGGTCCAACCCCCTGCTCAAAGCAGGATTCACTAAATCATCCCAGACAGATGTCTGTCCAGCTTCTGTTTGAAGACTTCCATTGAAGGAGAACTCACCACCTCTCGTGGCAGCCTGTTCCACTCATTGATCACCCTAACTGTCAAAAAGTTTTTTCTAATATCTAATCTGTGTCTCCTCCCATTCAGTTTCATCCCATTGCTTCTAGTCTTTCCTTGTGCAAATGAGAATAAAGATGATCCTTCTACAATGTGACAGCCCTTGAGATATTTGTAGACAGCTATTAAGTCTCCTCTCAGTCTTCTTTTTTGCAAGCTAAACATTCCCAAATCCTGCAATCGTTCCTCATAGGACATGGTTTGCAGACCGGACACCATTCTAGTCGCTCTTCTCTGAACTTGCTCCAGTTTGTTGATGTCTTTTTTAAAATGTGGTGCCCAAAACTGGACACAGTATTCCAGATGAGGTCTGACCAAAGAGGAGTAGAGGGGGATAATGACTTCACGTGATCTAGACTGTAGTCTAGCAGCTTTTTCTAGGCGTTTATATGATTCTACAATTGGCTTCGTTTCACCTAGAGCTCATATTAGGATTACTAAGGACTTAAAAGAAGACATGGGCATTTGGCATGAGTTTTTAATCAATTTTAATGGTAAGACATGTTGTCAGAATTAATTTATTTCAACAGATTCTTTGGATTTAGCAATTGGAATAACAAATTAACAACCAATATAGGTTATGGAATCATTTTCAACAAATGTTGGTTAGCTGAACATTGGCCTACTTCATGGGTTGCAGCAAAAGTTACTGATAACATATTAGTTTTAGAATTATTTTGCCTTCTATTAGTTTTGTTTAATTGGGGTTCTAATTTACTTAATGGAAGGATATAGTTTTCTTCAAAAAATCAAGCTGTGGTCTTTGTGATAAACAATTTGTTGACTAAAAATAGGTGGGCTGTTAAAATTTTAAGACAAATAGTATACTGTTTAAAACAAAATATTTGAATGAAAGCTCATTTAGCAGACAGTAGTCATAGTTTAATCGTAAGTGCACTTTCTCACAACCAATGGTCGGTTTTTTTAAAAAAAGGGAACACCATGCCCACCGTGTCCCTGGGAGCTAAGGACCTAATATGAGGGTGATACCTTTCTTTATTCAGAATTGCGTTTCAGAAATAACCTGAGCTGACTATTCGGCTTCATGGTGGCAATAGAAGATTTTTTGCTATAAGAATAGTTTTGATTATTCAAAATCCAGAGCCGATACTGCATTACAGTTTTGCCAAATGTTAATAGATAAAGGTTTGTCACATTCAGCGTTATCAAAAATTTTAGCTGGGATTTCTTTCCTCTTGAAATTTGCAGATGAAAGTCCGCCTAAGCAGTTTATTTCCAATTCAACAACTTTTTAAGGGTTATAAACGTTATTTATATAACCCAGATGAAATACATCCAATTTCTTTGGAGCTTTTCGAGGAGATGTGGTTATCATTGGAAAAAATATGTACAAATAGCTTTGAAATGCTTCTCTTCAGAGCAGCCTTTGTGCTATAGCTTTCTTTGCTGCACTGAGAGTTGGTGAGTTAGGGTACGTGCACAAGTTGCGGATTTGCCTGTGGAATTTTCTGCGCAGATTCTGCCTCTCTTGGAAAAAAACGCAGGTAAAAATCCATGCATTTTTGATGCAGATTTGTATCTGTTTTTGTAAGCTAAATAAAGATATGTTATTTAACAAAAAAAGAATTGTGATGTAATTTCTTTGTCCAACCTCTTCTTTTACATACTCCATTGAACACCATATCTTCACATACCATGTTCACATATAATGTTTACACACACAAAACAAATATAAGTGAATATCTATAGATAGAAAAAATCTGCGTTAGGCCGTGGTCACACTTGCGAGAAACTCGCACAAGTCTCACACCTCAATACCCGGCACTGCCGCCAGCACTCGGACCGGGGCGTTTAGCTGCATAGAAATACATGCAGCCGCACACTCCGGTCCCGAGGTGCGAGACTCGTGCGAGTTTCTTGCAAGTGCGATCCTGGCCTTAAACGCAATATCTGTTTAATTTTTAAAAAAAAAAGGGAAAAAAAATTGCGTGGGCTCCCGCGCAATTTTCCAGTCCAGTGATGGAAAGCCAGCAACTGGGGGCAGATGTTTATAGCCTGGGAAGGGTATAATACCCATGGAGCTTCCCAGGCTATTAATATCAGCCCACAGCTCTCTGCATAGCTTTTATTGGCTATTAAAATAGGGGAGCCCCCAAAAATGACATGGGGTCCCCCTATAATTAAAAGCCAGAAAAGGCTATGCAGACAGCTGCGGGCTGATATTTATAGCCTAGGAAGGGGCCATGGATATTGGCCCCCCTGGCTACAAACACCAGTCAGCAGCTGCCCCAGAAATGGCGCATCTCTAAGATGCGCCAATTCCAGGACTTAGCCTCTCTCTTCCCACTGCCCTGTAGCGGTGGCATATGGGGTAATGGGGGGTTGATGTCACCTTTGTATTGTAAGGTTACATCAAGCCTGGCTTAGTAATGGAGAGGTGTCAATAAGACATTTCTCCATTACTAATCCTATAGTTGTTCATAAATTAAATAAAAACATAGCAAGAATAAAGTATTTTATTGAAATAAAACACAACACAATTTCCCATCTTTATTGTACTCCTAATTCCTGCGACGCCCTCGATCACCTGCAATAAAATAAAATAATAAACAAACACAAATTCTCCCTGTTCCGATGTACTCCATGTAATAACGAGTGTCCGATGACGATCTCCCCTATAGAGCTGTCACGTCAGGAGATGTGACCGCTCTACAGGGCCTCCAGTGACATACTGACAGGAGACAGTGGCTCCTGCAGTGTTATCATTGAGGGGTCACTGGAGTTCATGCTCTCACTTGACGGCAATGCGGGGGGAGAATTTTTCCCATGCAGCGGTGCCGCAAGTGACAGGATGAACTCCTGTGACCTCAGAGTGATACACTGCGGAAGGATACCTTCTGTCAGGAGTCGAATCCAGTACCTCTTGTCCACTGGCCAGCAG
>VIAB01003842.1:1487-13760 GCA_009801035.1 Oophaga pumilio
AGAAAAACTGAAATATTACATGGTCATAAGTATTCAGACCTTTTACCCACACACTCATGTTTAAGTAACATGCTGTCCATTTCCTTGTGATCCTCCTTGAGATGGTTCTACTCCTTAATTGGAGTCCAGCTGTGTTTAATTAAACTTATTGGACTTGATTTGTAAAGGCACACACCTGTCTATCTTAGACCTCGCAGCTCACAGTGCATGTCAGACCAAATGAGAATCATGAGGTCAAAGGAATTGGCCAAGGAGCTCAGAGACAGAATTGTGGCAAGGCACAGATCTGGCCAAGGTTACAAAAGAATTTCTGCAGTAATCAAGGTTCCTAAGAGCACAGTGGCCTCCATAATCCTTAATTGGAAGAAGTTTGGGACCACCAGAAGTCTTCCTAGACCTGGCCGTCCAGCCAAACTGAGTAATCATGGGATAAGAGCCTTGGTGAGAGAGGTAAAGAAGAATCCCAAAATCACTGTGGCTGAGCTCTACAGATGCAGTAGGGACATGGGAGAAAGTTCCACAAAGTCAACTATCACTGCAGCCCTCCACCAGTCAGGCCTTTATGGCAGAGTGGCCCGATGGAACCCTCTTCTCAGTGCAAGACATATGCACACATATAGTTTGCTAAAAAAGACTATGAGAAGGACTCATAGACTATGAGAAATTAGTTTCTTTGGTCTGATGAGTCGAAGATAGAACTTTTTGGTGATAATTCTAAGCGGTATGTGTGGAGAAAAGCAGACACTGCTTATCACCTGCCCAATACAAACCCAACAGTGAAACATGGTGGTGGCAGCATCATGCTACTGAGGTGTTTTTCAGCTGCAGGGAAAGGAGGAAACATGAGTGCGGCCAAGTACAGAGATATCCTGGTTAAAAACCTCTTCCAGAGTGCTCTGGACCTCAAACTTGGCTGAAGGTTCACCTTCCAACAAGACAATGACCCTAAGCACATAGCTAAAATAACAATGGAGTGGCTTCAGAACAGCTCTGTGACCATTCTTGACTGGCCCAGCCAGAGCCCTGACCTAAACCCAATCTCTGGAGAGACCTGAAAATAGCTGTCCACCAACGTTCACCATCCAACCTGACTGAACTGGAGAGGATCTGCAAGGAAGAATGGCAAAGGATCCCCAAATCCAGGTGTGAAAAACTTGTTGCATCATTCCCAAGAAGACTCATTGCTGTTCTAGCGCTAAAAGGTGCTTCTACTCAATACTGAGCAAAGGGTCTGAATATTTATGACCGTGTGATATTTCAGTTTTTCATTTTTAATAAATTTGCTAAAATTTCTACATTTCTGTTTTTTTTTCAGTCAAGATAGGATGCAGAGTGTGCGTTAATGAGAAAAACATTAACTTTTTTGAATTTACCAAATGGCTGCAGTGAAACAAAGAGTGAAAAATTTAAAGGGTCTGAATACTTTCTGTGCCCACTGTCAGTCTCTATAAGTTACATGCCAATTTGTAACTCAAAACTGGTAACGGTCTTGATTTTACAGGTGCTGAAGTGGTGTGAGGTTTGATAATGGACCCAGTGGAATACAGAGCAGTCATCAGGTTTCTTTAGTTGAAAGGCCACACCCCAAAGGAGACGTTCAATGAGATAAAAGTGGCTTATGGTGATAATTCCCCATGATATGGTTTAGTCAAGAACTGGCATCGTCAATTCAAATGTGGTCGGACTTCGGAGCAAACAGATCCAATTCCAGGTGACCCAATCTGCTATTGATGAACACACAAACCAGCAAGTGGAGGTCGCCATTTTGGAAAATCGCAGCTTAATCATTTGCCACCTAGCCCAAAATGTCAAGATTAGTGTGTGGTTCGTGGAAAGTGATAGGGAATTCAGGAGACCCTTCTATATTCTGATACCCTTTTGTATATTCTCATACACACAATCATGTCACAAATTCCAATCACAGCCACCTGCTTCACTTGTATTAATCTAGCAAATGCTTATTTCTCTGTGCCTTTGCATCCGGACTGTCAATACCTGTTTGCTTTCACGATCAGGGGGAGGCAGTATACGTGGCTCGTGCTGCCACAAGGGGCGCACAACTCTCCAACTTTGTACACTGCTGCATTGCAACTTGTTTTGCAGGACTGGACCATCACACATGCTGAGGTAGTTCTGCTCCAGTATGTGGATGATCTCCTCCTTTATGCCCCCAACAGAGATGTATGCTGTGAAGCTACAATCTCACTGCTACAACACCTCTTTTCCAAAGGGTGCAAGGAGTCCAGACACAAGCTACAATTTTGTCAACTAAAAATTGTAGTTTTGGGACATTGCATATCACAAGGAGCACGCACTTGACAGAGGATAGGAAGAAGGCAATTGAAGAGCTACAACCACCTGCAGGGTTCAACACCTACGTACCTTTTTGGGGCTAGCATCATATTGTAGGCCTTGGATTCACTCTGCATCCATTCTCATGCAGCCTCTCTGATTGTCTGCCCACAGAAACCCTTCCAGCTTCATCAGGAAGCACTAGACAGTTTCTACTCACTCAAACTTGCAATTGTCTCTGCTCCAGCACATGGCACCCAGACTATGCAAAACTTTTCCTGCTCTACTGTACAGAAATGATGGGACATGCTACAGGGGTCCTAGCCCAAAAACATGGCCAACACAACAGGCCTGTGGCCTACTACTCTGCTCGTTTACATCCTGTTGCACGAGGAGCCCCATCATGTGCACTGCAGTGGCAGCTGTTTCACTCTTACTAGACAAGGCCTCAGAGATTGTACTGGACTATCAAATCACTGTCTACACTCCACATGACCTGCACAGCATCCTCAGCCAGGTCCAACCCAAGCACATTGCTGTAGCCAGACATCTTAAGCTTCAGTGTGCCCTTTTAATGCCTCCCAATGTCACTTTGAAATGGTGTATGACTTTGAATCCAGCTACCCTCATTCCAATTAATGTAACAGATTCAAAAGGGGGAGAAGGTGGGGATGGACAAGAAAAAACACTGTTTTTGCAAAATTTGTCAGAAGATGAATTGTTTGATGCATACCATGAGCATGACTGTATAGCCCTTAAGGCTCAAGAGACTGCAGGGTTCTCACATGTTTCTGATACACCTCTCACTAATCCTGAGATTGAGCTTTTTGTAGATGGTTCAAGAAGCATCGGTGAAGATGGACGGTTCTATACAGGATATGCAGTGGTCACACAGCATGAGGTAGTAAAAGCATAACCACTCCCTCCTCACATGTCTGCACAAGAGGCGGAGTTGATGGCACTCATTAAAACGCTTAAAGGGGTGGCAGGTAAACACTGTAACATCTACACAGATTCTAACTATGCCTTCAGTATAGCCCATGACTATGGTCCCATATGGAGGGCGAGAGACTTTCTTACATCAGCAGGTACCCCTGTAAAACATGGGAACCTTATCAAACAACTGCTGGAGGCACTTCTTCTCCCGAAGGAAATTGCCATAGTTAAGGTAAGAGCACATACAAAACTCTTTACCAACGAAGCCAGAGGCAACAAGAAGGCAGACAAGGCAGCCAAGGAAGCCGCACGAAAGCTGAGGCACGACCAGGCCTCTGAGGTACCCCCACTGATCATGGTAAGCACTGAGTGTCAGCAATTAGATTTCAATATCTTACAGGCTCTGACTCGGCAGACAACTGGGGAAGAGAAGAAGGTTTGGTCGAAAGCTGGAGCTCAGGAGCATGAAGGTCTGTGGATGGTGGGACAGAAAGTCTGCCTACTAAGGTCCTTGTACCCCATGATGGCTCAGGTGGCTCATAGCCCCACGCATTTGTCCTATGTTGTTTCACAACAGTTGCTACTAGATTTACACAGGCATGTTTAAATGCGCACAACACAATCCAGAAAGTTTAGTGATAGTACCACAGAAACATATGCCTAAGTCCCTCTATCCGTTTCAACGACTGCAGATAGATTTCATACAACTCCCAAGAACAGGAACGTATGGATTCGTGCTCGTGTGTTGACCTCTTTTCAGGCTGGCCAGAAGCCTTCCCGATGCCAAAAGCTACTACAAGAGCCACTGCAAAGAAGTTGATGTCAGAAGTCTTCTGTAGGTTCGGGCTACCTGAAACTATAGAGTCCAACAGAGTTACCCATTTCACCAGACAGGTAATGCAGAATACCATGCAAATGTTAGGGGTGACACAGGCTTTTCACACCCCATACAGACCCCGAGTGGGAAGGTCGAACGGCTAAATGGTACCCTTAAGCTAAAAATTCAGAAAGCAAGTGAGGAATTGGGGAAACCTTGGACAGAATGTCTGCCTTTGGCTCTCTTTTCTGTTAGGTACATGCCCAATAGGAAGACTAAGCTCTCACCATTTGAGGTTTTGTTTGGGTCAGCCCCTAATGTAGGTTAGGACTGTACTTTCCACAGTTACTGCAACTGCAGTGTGACAATCTCACCTCTTATGTCCATGGCCTGCAGAAGAGGCTCTCCTCTGTGCATAAACAAGTGTTTGACTCTATTCCAGACCCAGAGTGTCAAGAAGGAGCCCATTCTCTACAGCCTGGAGACTGGGTGGTGGTAAAAAGACATACAAGGAAGCCATTGGAGCCAAGGTTTGATGGTCCCTTCCAAGTCCTCCTCACTACAGCCACGTCAGTAAAGCTTGAAGGAAGACCAACTTGGATCCATGCCAGCCATTGCAAAGTTTTGGACCGGAAGAAGGATGATCCTGCTTCTGATGATACTGCCAATCTTACCCTACAAAGGACAGACGGCTCGGACGAGCCAAAGTGACACCTCTAATACTGAAGTTCATATTAGACTTGATTTTGAGAAAAATGTGGACTGGATAAATCACATTTATTATAATCAACAGAGATTCATAACGTATTTTGGAGGTGCACTACAAGAAATAATAGATCAGCAAATACACTACAAATAGTAGAAAACATAACGCAGCACCAAATGATTCGCACATGTACTTACTAGTATAATCATATACACATAATTGAGATTCTCTTCTTGCACATATCAAACCAATGAAGTTGAGAAAAAGGTATGATCTCCCTCACCCATGGGGAATTCGGCCGAAGAAATGGTTAGGAAGTCTGACACTGGCACTAGGCCTTTGACATACCTGTGGGTTCAGGGTAGAGTCATATCTATTCTCAAAAGGGGGAACTGATAGGGAATTCAGGAGACCCTTCTATATTCTGATACCCTTTTATATATTCTCATATAATAATCCCTTTAAGGGAATCAGTCTATACTTCACAGAGACATATTTTGCTGACTGAACTAGCAGCGTGACATGTACCAAAGGTCAGCCAACAAGACATGTTCTTGTTGGCTATGAGATAATCACCCTAATATAACCCTAATGATGGGAAGGGCAATAATGGGTATAGGTAAATGACAATGAAGTATGCAATCAATCAGTAGATATAACTGCTTATGGTGACAGCTGGGGGTCCATCAAAGGGAACACCTGATGATTAGTGAATTCCTTAAGGGCCCGTCTCACATAGCGAGATCGCTACCGAGATCGCTGCTAGACAGCGATCTCAGCAGCGATCATGTAGCGATACACCAGCGATCCTGATCGTTGTCAGGATCGCTGGTGTATCGCTATGTGAGACCTGGGCTTTAGTTAGATAACCAGTTGGTCAAACTAACATGACCTATGAGATACGTGACAAGGTGTATTTACTGTAATAAATGATTTGCTAATATGTTCTGGAAAACACCATTACCTAATGCATGTGTACGCCCAGTCCAGTTGAGGATATATGCTGGCTGGGGGAGTGATTAAAGCCAGATGACCTTGGCATCAAAACGAGAGACTTGTCTCCTGTGTCATTTCATCTCACCATCCTGCCTCGATCGAAGCTCCATCCAATCAGGCAATCATCTGATATCCTTAAAAGGTCTGTTTAGGTCTAGACCTGACAAAAGAATAATCCAAGACCATCTTCACATGCATAAGTTAACCGCTCGCTGGGTTCCCGGCTACTCACACCTTTCCGGAAGCAGGAATGAGTCGAATGCGCTCAGGCTTTATTGATGATGTGCTATGGAAACCAAGAGGACTTTTTCAACAGACTAATCACACAGGATGAAAGCTGGGTCCATCACTATGATCCTCAGACTAAAGTTAAGTCGATGCAATAGAAGCATCATAATTCACCACCTCCAAAGAAGGTACATGCCCAACCCTCGGCAGGCAAGGTCATGCTCACAGTATTTTGGGAGCAGCTTGGAGTAGTATTTATTGATATCCTAGCAAAGGGTACCATGATCACTGGGGCTTACTATACTTCACTGCTGCAGAAATTACATGAGGCCATCAAAACCAAGAGACGTGGCATGCTCACCAAAGGTGTCTGCCTTCTGCAAGACAATGCACCAGTTCACAACTCACATGTTGCCCAAATGGAAGCATGCTCCTGTGGCATCCCTCTTATCCACCCAACCTCGCACCATTGGACTTCCACCTCTTTCCAACAATTAAGTTATTTTTGAAGGGCAAGCATTTTCCAGATGATGAGACTCTGATTTCCAAAGTCACAACTTGGCTTTTAGAGTAACTTGTTGACTTCTACAATCGAGGTGTTTACAGTTGCTTAAAGACATGGGAGAAGTGTGTGTCCCTAGGTGTCACCTATGTAGAGAAGGTCTAGCAACTGTGCCAAATTTCATTGCACTCAGTCCACAGGAAGAGGGTCAGGGAAAATCTTTAATGAAACCCCTCGTACTACTTCCCTTCACAGTGCATTTGAGAGCGCTCTCTTAATCATGACTAAAGCCGGGTGCCCATGATCCGGAACTGACAAAGCTTTGGAAGCATCTTCAGTTTGCTATAATAGCAAAACATAAAAACACTCAATATAAATCTGGTATCACTGTAATTGTACCGACACAAAGAATAAATTCACCTTATCACTTACACCGCACAGTGAACTGCACAAAATTAAAAAATACTATTCTTGTACTGCTGTGTACATGTTCACTATACTTCCCAAAAATCATAATAAGGCTCTCACATTTGTCCTGAGCTCTCTGCTGAGCTCTTACATTGGAGTTTCTGTGTAAATCCCCCAAAACCGTGATTCAGGAAGGTAAACCTTCGGCCAACTCTGAGGTTCAGAGCACTCTGGAAGAGGTTTTCATCTAAAATATCTCTCTGTTTGGCCGCATTCATATTTACTTCAATTGCAACCAGTTGTCCTGTCCGTGCAGTTAAAAAAAAAACCATAGCATGATGCTGCCACCACGATGCTTCACTGTTGGGATTGTATTGGGCAGGTCATGAGAAGTGCCTGGTTTTCTCCACACATACCGCTTAGAATTATCACCAAGAAGATCTCTTCTAACATCTCTGCCGGAATTACTGCTTGGCTTCCCATCTCCCATCTTACTCACCACTCCGGCCATGCTGTGAGTTCTGTCCTCTGCCGGCTCCTTGCTGCGAACTTCATGTCCTTGCTTGCTGCATACTTCCTGGCTGTATGCTTAAGGCGGTCCCAGCACATTCTGAGTCTTAGGCCGGGATCACACATGTGAGGAATATGGCTGAGTATGGCATGTTAATACCCGGCAGCTCCATGTATTGCTAAACGGCCACACACTCCACTCCTGAGGCCGGGTATTAACATGCGAGACCCGGCCGTATTCCTCGCATGTGTGATCCCGGCCTTATAGAGACTGTGTGTACTCTCCTAATATGTCCTCAGCCTATTGCCAAGAGTTATCGGGTACTTAAGGCATCCCCACCCATAGGGGATGCCTGAGCAACAAACTCTGTCAGTCTGTACCTTGCTGCTGAGTTGCCAAGTCCTGTCCTATTTTCCGCCTCCTTGAGGGCTGCATACTGAGGCCTGAACCTTGTGTCTTGAGCTTGTTCTTATGTCCGTCCTTGTCTGTGCTAAGTCCGTTTCTTGTGCCTGTTCGTGTCCTTGTCTGTTCCCTACTCAGTTTTGTGTAGCCTTGTGTCTACTCATTTTGCTCTGCTCTTTGCTCCACAACCTGCGGCTCTGCTCTACTCTTTGCTCCGCAACCTTCGGCTTTGTTCTGCTCTTTGCTCCGCAAACTGTGGCCTTACTATGCTATTTGCTCTGCAACCTGCAGCTTTGCTCTGCTCTTTGCTCTGCAACCTGCGGCTTTGCTCTGCTCCTCGCTCGCACACTGCGGTTCTGCTTTGCTCTCGCTCATCACCCTGCAGTTTTGCTTTGCTCTCGCTCCGCACCCTGCGGCTCTGCTTTGCTTTCATTCCGCACCTTGCAGTTCTGGCCTGCTCCCGTTCCGCACCTTGAGCTTCTGCTCTGCTCCCGTTCCGCACCTTGCGGTTTTGCTCTGCTCCGATTCCAGACTTTGCGGTTTTGCTCTGCTCCCGCTTTGCACCTTGCAGTTCTGCTCTGCTTCCACTCTGCACCTTTCGGTTCTGCTCTGCTTCCGCTCCACATGTTGCGGTTCTGCTCTGCTTCCATTACGCACCTTGCGGTTCTGCTCTGCTCTCATTCCGCATCCAGCGGGTCTTTGTCCCCCCAGTCTGAACTACTTCCTTTCAGCTCCTGTTCCTGTCCTTCCCGAATTAATTCCTGCACCTCCAGTCTGAACAGATCTCTTTCTGTTCCCACATGCTACTCATACCTGTCCGTGTTCCTGTCCCTCCCGAATCAGTTCCTGTCCCTCCAGTCTAAGCCATGCCCGCACACCTGCCTGCCAGAGTGCCAGCCGTGCCCACCTGCCTGCCAGAGTGCCAGCCGTGCACGCCTGCCTGCCAAGAGTGTCAATCGTGCTCACCAGAGTACAAGTCGTGTCCGTTGGTACTTGCTCGCACCTGCTATTAGGGTTCAGTCCCTCAGTGGGATCGGCTGCTACAGCCAGACACCGCCCTGGAGTGGTACCTGGCAGCTACATGCCGCACAAGCCTGACCTCACCATCAGAGGCTCCAGTAAATACCAAAGTAGCTGCTTAGTCACGCCCCTTCCAGGGTAGTCTGATTTGTGACACAGTGTGGCCACAATCCCACGCTCATGCCTACAAGTCAGGGCGTGAGAGTTACTATTTGCTCAGGTAATGATCCACGCTGTGCCCCATGTCCTTTCGCTCTCGGAGCAAGATTAACTTACTTTTTTCCGGCATGAGAAATCGAATAATTTTTTTTCCCGATCTGAAATCCGGACCTTCATTGCACCACCCCCAATCATAGTCCCTGCTTATGCAGTTACTCAACTGTCATCCATCCCGGCGGATCCGCCAAGGTACGATGGGGATCCAAAGCACTACTGTACAGTCATGGCCAAAAGTTTTGAGAATGACACAAATATTAATTTTTACAAAGTCTACTGCTTCACTTTTTCTAATGGCAATTTGCATATACTCCAGAATGTTATAAAGAGTGATCAGCTTAACAGCAATTACTTGCAAAGTCAATATTTGGCTAGAAAATGAACTTTATCCCCCAAAACACATTTCAACATCATTGCAGCCCTGCCTTAAAAGGACCAGCTAACCTCTTTTCAGTGATTGCTCCATTAACACAGGTGTGGGTGTTGATGAGGACATGGCTGGAGATCAATCTGTCATGATTAAGTAAGAATGACACCACTGGACATTTTAAAAGGAGGCTGGTGCTTGGCATCATTGTTTCTCTTCTGTTAACCATGGTTATCTCTAATGAAACACGTGCAGTCATCATTGCAATGCACAAAAATGGCCTAACAGGGAAGAGTATCGCAGCTAGAAAGATTGCACCTCAGGCAACAATCTATCGCATCATCAAGAACTTCAAGGAGAGAGGTTCCATTGTTGGCAAAAAGGCTCTAGGGCGCCCAAGAAAGACCAGCATGCGCCAGGACCGTCTCTTAAAAGTGTTTCAGCTGCGGGATCAGGCTACCAGCAGTGCAGAGCTTGCTCAGGAATGGCAGCAGGCAGGTGTGAGTGCATCTGCACGTACTGTGAGGCGGGGACTCTTGGAGCAAGGCCTGGTCTCAAGGAGGGCAGCAAAGAAGCCACTTCTCTCCAGAAAAAACATCATGGACAGACTGATATTCTGCAAAAGGTACAGGCAGTGGACTGCTGATGACTGGGGTAAAGTTAGTGATGAATCCCCTTTTCGATTGTTTGGGACAGGAAAACGCCTCATTCAGAGAAGACAAGGTGAGCGCTACCACCAGTCTTGTCTCATGCCAACTGTTAAGCATCCTGAAACCATCCATGTGTGGGGTTGCTTCTCAGCCAAGTGAATCGGCTCTCTCACAGTCTTGCCTAAAAACACAGCCATGAATAAAGAATGGTACCAGAATGTCCGCCAAGAGCAACTTCTCCCAACCCTCCAAGAGCAGTTTGGCGATCAACAATGCCTTTTCCAGCATGATGGAGCACCTTGCCATAAAGCAAAGGTGATAACTAAATGGCTCAGGGAACAAAACAGAGAGATTTTGGGTCCATGGCCTGGAAACTCCCCAGATCTTAATCCCATTGAGAACTTGTGGTCAATCATCAAGAGACGGGTGGACAAACAAAAACCTTAAAATTCTGACAAAATGAAAGCATTGATTGTGCAAGAATGGACTGCTATCAGTCAGGATTTGGTCCAGAAGTTGATTGAGAGCATGCCAGGGAGAATTGCAGAGGTCCTAAAGAAGAAGGGTCAACACTGCAAATATTGACTTGCTGCATTAACTCATTCTAACTGTCAATATAAGCTTTTGTTACTCATATGTTTGCAATTATATTTCTGTCTGTGATAAAAACATCTGTCAAACACACACATAAAAACCAGAGGGCAGCAGATCATGTGAAAATATAATAATTGTGTCATTCTCAAAACTTTTGGCCATGACTGTATGTTTTGGGAGCCGTGCTTGCGATTAGAGAAGAGCGACTTTGCATCCGGGCGGGGGGTCGAGTCGGGTTTCGGACCATCCGACTTTACCAAAAGTTGAGTCGAATGAAATCGGCCAACTACCTACCGGCAAAAGTCGGAGTTTTGACAAAAAACGAAACCCGACCCCAATGCAAGTGAATGGGGAATAAAAGTCGCTAGTGAGTGGAAGACAGTAAACACACCTACAGTGCCAATTTCAATGCCTACAACATCAATTCTTATTACTTAAGCTTGTCAACCTTAATTTACTTTATAATAATAGTAACTAGTGTTGAGCGATACTTTCCGATATTGGGAAATATCGGATCTGATTGGATCAGACCGATACTCAAAAAATATCGGATATCGCCGATTCCGATACCGGAAACCAATGCAAGTCAATGGGACAAAAATATCGGAATTAAAATAACCCCTTTCTTTCCTTGTAGGTTAATTGTACATGAAGGAAAACAACTAAGAATAATGTAGAATGTATTGGGGGAGGTGGAAGGAGACATTAAAGGCATAGAGGTTTAGCCCAATCAAATGGAATAGCAGGAATAATTTTTTTTTTCGGACGTTCGGAGTTACAAAGAAATTGACAATGTTGTTAACCTTTTTTCTATTTTGGCACATATGTATTTTTCACTACTTCCATGCTCTTCACCTTCTTTTTTACTTCTCCCACACTTTCTCCTTCATGATCCTCAGCAGCAGCAGCAGCATCTTTTTCATCAACTTCTTCACCTTATTTATCTTCTTCTTCAACTTCTTCCTATTAATCTTTTTTTTTTACATTCTTCATATTTTTCTTATTAAACTATTATTCTTCTTCATATTCTACCTCTTCATCTTCTTCCTATTCATCTTCTTCATCATATTCTTATTTGTGACAGGCATTCCTGTAGTTGTAGTCTCTAAAACTTTGAATATTACACCTTCCGTTCTTGCTGTTACAAAAGATTTACAACAGTATTTATCCGCGTTCAGTTTGGCCTGCAGCAGCAGGCATTTTCCAGGGGCACCACGAGAAGGAACGGACTCACCCCCATACACTGCTTAGTCTTCTTCTGCTTATAATTTAGAGCATATCTTTTGCTCTGATTTTTTGTGTCATTCTTAATGTTCTTCTGCTTTTTTTTTCTTCTGCTTCTTGTTCTTCTGTCTCTTGTTCTGTATCTTGGTGGTTGTCTTCATGTTCTTTGTCCTGTTGGTCATCTTCTTCTGGGTAATCTTTTTGTTCTTTGGTGCGTTGTTTAGGCTCGTCGTCTTCATGGTCGTCATCCTGGGGGTCGTCTTCTTCGGGGTGGTCTTCGGGGTCGTCGTCTTCAGGGTCATGGTCTTCGGTGTCATCGTCTTCTTTGGGGTGGTCTTCAGGGTCGTCGCCTTTAGGGTAGTCATCAGGGAGATCCAGAGTGATTACCAAAAACAATTTAAAAA
>VIAB01003842.1:103388-119248 GCA_009801035.1 Oophaga pumilio
CGACTACCACCCTGGCCACCTTACGTATGTAACATGCAGTGTCTGCAGCATTGACACTTGTTGAGAGTTTTTAGGCAATCACCAAACAAACTAGAAGAATGATGCTCATTCATCGGGGGCTTGGATTATTTATACTGGAATATTTCTGTGTGATGGTACAATATTTTTTAGCAATTCGGGACCCTTTTAATTTTTAACACAGTCTAAAACCTCCACTGCATAGGACCCAGCAGCTCTTGTTCTCTCCCGACACCCAGTGAACAAATAACCACTGTGTATGAAGAAGGAAGCACTTCTTATTATAATACAATAATTATTGTATACACAAGCGCTTATTCAGTGCTGTGTTTGCAACTATAAAGAAAGCAGAGACGATAATAAACCATCTCTGCCCTCATGACCATCACTGTTATCACTGCCATCACTTCCCCTGATTCCTTCACTTGTGTTTTTATTTTATTTTTAAGTCACTTTTCTTTTACGTTGCCTTTTTTGTACCTAATTCTTCAACTTTCATATTT
The DNA here is from genome assembly GCA_009801035.1 of Oophaga pumilio. NCBI lineage: Eukaryota > Metazoa > Chordata > Amphibia > Anura > Dendrobatidae > Oophaga > Oophaga pumilio. The sequence continues at coordinate 103,910 of VIAB01003842.1, forward strand.
TACTCAGTCAAAAATTTGCCTTTATTTTTGACCTTTAATCTTTTTTGTGACTTCTTACCACAAAAAGTTGTACGTTTAGCAAAATGTCGAGGAAAAACTGGACAAAAAAAAGAAAATGAACGCAAAAAAAACAGTCTAGAGGGGAAATTGGAATACATTTTGCGGAAAAAAAGTCACTTTTTGAAAAAGTCACAAATGAAGAATCAAGCGAAAACATCTGGAAATCATCAAACCTAATAACTAAAAAGAAAATTAAGATAAAAAAGTGACTTTAAAAAAGGTGGAAATGAAAAAATGAATTAGAGCACAAATGAAAAACAGGAAGAAAAACAACAAAAATTACATTAAAAAAGGACACATGCAATAATGGATTGGGCGGGCCCTTTGAATCTCGATTTTATTTCATTTTCAACATCTCTGATTGCTGTCAAGGAATGGGAAAGTACTCGTTTTTGTTCAGAGTCTGAACACATGAACAGGTGTAATACTTCTCACAGCTGAGTGTTCATTAAAACTGCATCTAAACAGCCTGGACTCCGGACTGATACGTTACCTGGCTGCATCGGACAGGTGTCCATCTCAGGCTATGAGTACCGGCCTTGCCAGACCCAAATTATAGCTACTTCCCTGTAGAAAGGGGAAGTCTCATCTATTAGGTGCTGGATTTCAGCCTCTATATATGAACAGACGCAAAGTTACACTGTGCAGGGGGCACAATCATCTTGTGAGAGGCATTATGTGTGGCACTCTGATTATTTGGAGCACATTGTGTAGCACCGTGATTTATGAGAGCACACTATGGGGTGAACAATGTGTAGCACTTTTTTATCAGTGTGTGTGGCACTATTACCTACTGGGGATGCTGTGTGTGTGGCACTCTTACATACAGGGAGTGTGTCTGGCATTGTTGCATAAGGCGGGTGCTGTGTGACACTTATATATATACAGGGTGTGCTGTGTATGGCACTGTTATATAAATGGCGGCACTATGTGTGACAGTTATACAGGGTCTGCTGTGTGTCACACTTATATACGTGGGGTGCTGTGTGTGGCTCTGTTATATAAACGGGGGGCACTGTGCGGCACTATTATATAGGGTGCGCCGTGTGTGACACTGATATATACAGGGGGCGCTGTGTGTGACATTGTTATATAAACGGGGGGCACTGTGTGTGGCACTGTTAAGCCAGTTTCACACTTCCAGATATTTCCGGTACCGGTAAACATGGACGGCTACAGTACGGGCTGTCCCGTGCCTGTGGTGCTGAAGCTTCCTGTCATTATTCTCCCTGCTTTGCTGGCAACAGCAAGCAGGGAGAATGAATGAAAAACCCGACGTGGGGTCCCCCTTAGGTTTTGAACCAACCCGGCAAAACTATACAGCTGCGGGCTGCTATTCTCAGGCTGGTAAGGGGCCATGAATATGGGCCCCCCAGCCTAAAAACAGCAGCCCACAGCTGCCCAGGAAAGGCGCATCATTCTGGAGCTTTGTTGGGCTCTTCCCACTTGCCCTGTAGTGGTGGCAAGTGGGGTTCATAAGGGGTTAATGTCACCTTTCTATTGTAAGGTGACATTAAGCCAGGCTTAGTAATGAATAGGTGCAATAAGACACCTATTCATTACTAATCCTATAGTAAATAAAGGGTTAAATAAGCACACACAATAAGAATAAAGTATTTTAATGAAAGAATACAATATACAGTTTTTAAATCTTTATTACACTCCCATTCCATTATCGAAGCTATCGCTCTCCTGGAAAAAATATAAAATAAAAAAGCAACAATATCCCATACCAGTCTGGCGCACAGTCAAGTCCCACGGCGTAAATCCATCTCGGGGGGTTAATCAGTTTACAGCGGAGTGCTGCTAATGCAGCTTCTCCGACTGTAAACTACTGGGGAATGAATGGGAGCAGCGCGCCGAGGCTCAGTGACTGGGGGTGACGTCACTGAGTCTCTGCTCGCTAACAGCTGAACTCCTGTAACCTCAGCACCGTCATAGTAGGGTGATTATAATGCTCCTGAAAAAAATATTTGCCCTACGCTGTGCCCCTCAATAAATTTCTCTTCACTGTGTTCTCTGCACAAAATATGTCACACTGCCCCTCTTATGGTACATGCCCTCAACACTGCCCTCTCCTTTCCATGTTGGTCCCCCTCTTCACACTGTCCCCTAACAATGTGTCTCCACTATACTGCCAAGTCTCTATACTTTTCCCCTTGATTGTAATCCCAAACCTCGGCATACTGCCCCCACATGCTAACCCATCTATATACTACCCCCACACTACAAAGTCTCTATAAAGTTTCCCCACACACTTTTCTCCCCTATACTGTCTCCTCACGCTATTCCTCTCAATAGTCTATTTACATATTTACCATGCTTACCAATTTTCAAAGAACAGAAACAGGGATAATTTACTAGGACAAAATTTTGGCTGCGCCCCTAACAACACCCCAATACACTCCCATTTACCATTTCTTTCTACCCTGGCAGGAGGAGATGTCATAGGGGCAGTGGCAATGAGAGACATTCAGCAGAAGCCTGAGACTGCAGGGCGTAGACCCAAATCCGGGACTGTATCACTGTATCCAGGACAATTGAGACTAGAAATGAGCATATCGCTTCATGGAACTCCAGTCCAGAGTGCAGGTCAGTGGTACCTGGCAGCAGGACGGGAAGCCACAAATTTCTTACCTTCCAGCACGGCTTTTGATTAGCCAGGGATGGCACAACATCATCTGTGGGGGAACCTATGAATTTATTTTTCCTCATTCATTCACAATGGTAGCAGCCAGAACTTTCTCATCTTTATGTAATTTTCACTATATGACATCTGGCTTTTTTGTGTCTGTAAGGCCGTGTTCATACGTAGAGTAGTGATTACTGTGTTTTTTGTTTTCTGCAGGTGCCCGCATTAAAAGTAACTACCATTTTTAACATGCGGGTTTTTTTGGTTCCACATAGACACCTCTAGAGAAAAAAAAAGCACCAAAACCATACCATTCAGTCGCATCTTTAGACTAGTGAGTGCCCCTCCCCTGACGAAGCTGTGCGAGTCCCAGCGATACAAGTAGGGTTTTCTTTTGACTTTCCCTTGTCAACCTTTCACAGCATCTCCTCTGGGTCTTATAGATGCCAGTGGGTATACCCTGATCTTCCTCCACGTTACTTAATGAGCTCATGCAACCATCTTTTCTCTTTCACTCTGAGATTTGAGCTTTTGTCTCATTCTTTTGCAACACTAGATGTCAATATCTATCTTTATCTGGTGGTCACATCGGTTATCTGTTGCTCACATGACACTGTGGGAAAACCCTATGGTACCTTTTATTGCATCTGGTACATCCTAGGACAAGCATGGCAGTACTTATTTAGTGTAAGTTCACACTAGGCGTTCTTGCAGCGCTTTTTTTCTGCAGATAAACCTGATCCCTTGACAGGAAAAAAACATGTTTTCCTTGGTTTCTCTTGCTTTTTTTGCTTCGGTTTTGGCTTGCTAGATTTGTCTCTTATACATGCTGATAATGTTTAGTGTTAAAAAAAAGTCCTATTCTATAGAATCAGATTTTGGCACAAAAGCAAAACATGATACCTGCATTTTTTCACCACCAATTCAAGTTAAGGGGGGGAAAAACTCTTAAAAAACACTGAAAGAAGTGACATGCTCTATGTCCAAAAAAAACATGTGCAACCTATGACTGCGGTTTAGAGTATATAGGGAAGACAAGAAGAGAATTTAGGCGAAGAGTCTGTGAACATATTAGAGACATAGTCAACCATAGAGATACAGCGATTGCTAGTCATATAAATAATTATCATCAAAGAGACTACAAAAAGATTAATTTCATGGGGATTGACAGAATTTTCCCCCACTGAGAGGTGGTATCTGGGACCAGTTGATCCTACAGAGAGAGTGCAAATGGATCTTCTGGCTCCAGACCATTCATCCTTCAGGTCTTAATGACCAATTCACTTTTTATTCTTTCCTGTAGAATTGGGTTTAACAGGGTTAGGCATTTCGGGAGAGCCGACGTTGAGTTCTAGGGTGCCAACCTCCGCGTTAGGTAGGGTATTGATAGTGAGGGCATACTAGGGGCGTATTAGCCCCCCCTCCATAATTTATTACTGTCATTTCTTCTTTCTCTTTCCTATTTTTTTTTCTCTCCATGTGCCGATGTCCGTACATATGAATTTTCTTTGGCTGTATTCATGGTCAAGAATATCTATTTTATTAAGTGTCACATTTGGGTTGGTTGTATATTCTCTCTATGATAACCCCCCTTTAATAAAATTATATCATCCATTTAAATCCCACGTTTTTAAAAAATGCCGTATTAAGGAACATGTACATAGTCTAATGGTATCCCCAATTTCAGGGCTAAATACGTTTCCCAGCATAGTCATGTAAAATTTACACTCCTGATTGAGTGCTGGGATTTTTCAGCATTCTATAATGCTGTAGATCAGCCCCGAACCGGACCTGTAAGTGAAAAAAAATAACTTTTAGTTTACTCACCCGGGGGGCGGTCCGGTCCGATGTGTGTCGCAGGTCCTGGTCCGGCGCCTCCCATCTTCTTGCGATGCCACCCTCCTGCTTGCTTCATGGCTCCCCGGCATCGCGCTCCTGTGCAGGTGTACTTATCTGCCCTGTTGAGTGCACAGGAAAGTACTGCAGTGGACAGGTGCTGGGTCTCTCTGACCTTTCCCGGCGCCTGCGCACTGCACTACTTTCCTCTTCCCTCAACAGGTCAGATAAGTACGCCAGTGCAGAAGCGCAATGTCGGGGAGCTAGGAAGCAAGCAGGAGGGAGGCATTGCAAGAAGATGGGAGGCACCGGACCAGGACCTGTGACACCCATTGGACTGGACCGCCCTCTGGGTGAGTATAATAAAACTTCTTTTCCTTCTCTTGCAGGTTGGATCTGGGGCTTATCTACAGCATTATAGAATGCTGTAGATAAGCCCTGAAAGGCAGTGGCAGTATCTTACATCGGCCAAACCTGGTGAAAGGTTCGCTTTAAATTGTAATTTTTTTTCATTATCTTTTATAGGTATTTTATATATGTCCCCCAAAGTTACTTCAAAATTGAACAGGTTCCTAAAAAATCAATATTGTAAATTTTCTTGAAAAAATTAAAAATTCCTGCTACAATTTTAAAGCTTTTAACATCCTAACAAAATAAAAACATTTTACAGATGGTGCTGTTGTAAAGCAAATATGAGGTACATGTTATTTATTAAAGGGGATATGCGGAGCTTTGTAGTTGCCAACAAAGACAACTACCGGTCTGTTGTACCCAGCACCAGTCACTGACAACAGAGCAGCAGTTTCTTTCCCTGTTGACAGGGCAGGACTACTGGTGTCATGCTGATTGACAGCCAGCTTTCACTTCCTAATTGGGGGGAAGTTAGCTGTCAATCAGCATGACATCAGTAGTCCCGCCCTGTTAACAGGAAGAGACACTGCCGCTCTGAAGACAGGAAGTAGCTGAACCTCTGGCAGGAGCGGTCAATGACCAGCGCCAGGTGCAAAAGACAGGTAGTTGCCTCTGTTAGCAACTACATACCTTTTTTTTTTAATGTCCCAGATATCCTCTTTACCTATTTTGTGTAACATGATTATCTGGATTAAAGAGGTAGTTTGCTAATTTTTATAATTTGTCAAATTTGTGATATTTTTAAAAATAAATGCAAAACATATCAAACTAAACTTACCATTTTTATTAAATATAACGTGTCATGAAAAAAAATTCTCAAAATCACTGGAATATTTTGAAACATTCGAGAGTGATTTCCACATAAAGTGACACGTCCGATTAGAAAAACAATTCATTTTGAGTGTTTTAAATTTTGAAAAAAAATTACTGTTATCATTGGAAGGTTTGTCCAATCAAATGTTATTTAAACACTTAGCGGTTGTTGATTTGAACATACTGACTTATTTGCATCGATCAGTTAGGAAATCAGAGAAAAATAGCATTTGCATAATGATTTGGAAAGCGGTGTACAGATGGAAAATGTGCTTGATGCCATCTGGTGGTCAACATGTAAATATACACACGTGTAATATATGTAACTTTTATGGTGGGGTTTAGAGCATTTAAATTACTTTTGTTAATGGAGATTTCAGATCCTTTTATGGAACGTTGTTTTAAAAATGTTACTTGTATGTTTTAAAGGGAGTCTGTTAGCAATTTCTTGCTATTTAATCTGAGAGCAGCATGATACAGTGGCAGATACTCCGATTCCAGTGATGTGTCAATTACTTGGCTGCTTGTTATACTTTTCACAAAATCACACTTTTATCAGCAGGAGATTATCACTACAGAACTTGTTGTCTCCTACCATGTAGTTCTCTTGCTCTGTGTAACCCCGTCCCCATGACTAATCAGAAGATTTCTACTTATGCACAGTGTACTCAAAAAGCTGCTCATCAGTGATGTGGACGGGGTTATACAGAGCTCAGAAAACAGAGAACAAAGTGATTTTATCCAGCAAGTAGCCCAGTAAGTGACACATCGCTGAAATCAGGATACATTTTTCTACATTACACTGCTCTCAGATTACATAGCAAAAACCTGGTGACAGATTCCCTTTAAAGATAAAATGTTTACTCTTAGGCCGGCGTCACACTGGCGAGTGTGATGCGAGTAAGTCGCACGACTTTCTCACATCAACACCCGGCACGGTCGCCCGCTCTCGGACCTGAGTGCATATGCAGCCGCACACTCGGGTCCGAGAGCGGGCGGCCGTGCCGGGTGTTGATGCGAGAAAATCGTGCGACTTACTTGCATCACACTCGCCAGTGTGACGCCGGCCTTAGTTGTCTTGTTGTCCTCATTCTTTGTTTAATTATTCAATTTTTTATATTCCCTTTATTTCTTTTTCTAATGTAATGCACCTTAGTGACGCCATTCACTACTCAATGTAATTCTAGTTACTACTCATGGACTTATCGTGAGGTAGGATAGTCAAGAGGTCCAGGATCAGTACCAAGAGGGCTCGTAATAGATGAAAGGAGAAGGCAAAAAGCATAATCAGGTAACAGAATGAGGTCAGAGAATTAGGAAGAAGACAAAAGGTGGAAGTATGCCGGATGGCCAAAAAGGTAAATTCCAGGTCAGCAAAGGAGATCAAAACTGGCAAAGTCTGACAATTGACAGAGTGCTAAATAGTCCTGTAATCACCCAGAATAGATGACAACTGCTGGAGATCCCACAGACCCAGCCAGATAGGGCGGCTGCCCTATAAATCACAATATTAACACCTCTGCCTCAGATGTAACACAACATATACAGTGGGTACGGAAAGTATTCAGACCCCTTTAAATTTTTCACTTTTTGTTTCATTGCAGCCATTTGGTAAAGTCAAAAAAAGTTCATTTTTTTCTCATTAATGTACATTCTGCACCCCATCTTGACTGAAAAAAAAACAGAAATGTAGAAATTTTTTCAAATTTATTAAAAAAGAAATTCTGAAATATTACATGGTCATAAGTATTCAGATCCTTTGCTCAGTATTGAGTAGAAACACCCTTTTGAGCTAGTACAGGCATGAGTCTTCTTGGGAATGATGTAACAAGTTTTTCACACTTGGATTTGGGGATCCTCTGCCATTCTTCTTTGCAGATCCTCTCCAGTTCTATCAGGTTGGATGGTGAATGTTGGTGGACAGCCATTTTCAGTACTCTCCAGAGATGCTCAATTGGGTTTAGGTCAGGGCTCTGGCTGGGCCAGTCAAGAATGGTCAGAGTTGTTCTGAAGCCACTCCTTTGTTATTTTAGCTGTGTGCTTGGAGTCATTGTCTTGTTGGAAGGTGAACCTTCGGCCAAGTCTGAGGTCCAGAGCACTCTGGAAGAGGTTTTCATGCAGGATACCTCTGTACTTGGCCACATTCATGTTTCCTTCAATCGCAGTCGTCCTGTCTCTGCAGCTGAAAAACACCCCCATAGCATGATGCTGCCACCACGTTTCACTGTTGGGATTGTATTGGGCAGGTGATGAGCAAGCAGTGTCTGGGTTTCTTCACACATACCGCTTAGAATTATCACCAAAAATTTCTATCTTCGTCTCATCAGTCAAGAGAATCTTATTTCTCATAGTATGGGAGTCCTTCATGTGTTTTTTTAGCAAACTCTATGCGGGCTTTCATATGTCTTGCACTGAGGAGAGGCTTCCGTCGGGCCACTCTGCCATAAAGGCCCGACTGCTGGAGGGCTACAGTGATAGTTGACTTTGTGGAACTTTCTCCCATCTCCCTACTGCATCTGTGGAGCTCAGCCACAGTGATCTTGGGGTTCTTCTTTACCTCGCTCACCCAGGCTCTTCTCCCACAATTGGCTTGGCTGGATGGCCAGGTCTAGGAAGACTTCTGGTGGTCCCAAACTTCTTCCATTTAAGGATTATGGAGGCCACTGTGCTCTTAGGAACCTTAAGGCTATGTGCACAAGTTCAGGATTTTTCGCGTTTTTACGGCGGTTTTCCGCTGAAAAAATGCATGCATTAAGCACCCTATTATTAGAATGCATTTCGCAATTTTTGTGCACATGCTGCATTTTTTTCCATGAAAAAAACGCATCGCTGACAAAAACGCAGCATGTTCATTCTTTTTGCAGAATCACGGCGATTCCACCGCCATAGGAATGCATTGAACCGCTTACTTTCCGCATGTGGCTATGCCCACCATGCGCAAAGTAAGCGGTTCATGTGCGGATGGTACCCAGGGTCTGGAGGAGGAGACTCTCCCCCAGGCCCTGGCTACCATATCACTGTTAAAACAATAATTAAAATAAAAAATAGTGATATTCTCACCTTCCGGCGGTCCCCGCAGCTTTCCAGCTCCTCAGCAACGCTGCCAGCAACTCCAGTTCCCAGGGATGCCTTGCGACAATGACCCCAGATGACGTAGCGGTCTCTCGTGATGTTACATCATCTGGGGTCATTGTCGCCAGGCATCACTGGGAACGGGAGTTGCCGGGAGCATCACGAGGACTAGGAAGGCCGCGGGGGCGCCGGAAGGTGAGAATATCACGATTTTTTATTTTTTTAATTATTTTTAACATTAGATCTTTTTACTATTGATGCAGCATAGGCAGCATCAATCGTAAAATGTTGCTCACACTTGTCAAACACTATGTTTGACTCGTGTGACCAACCTGTTAATCAGTTTTCCAAGCGATGCTACAGATCGCTTGGAAAACGCTAGCATTCTGCAAGCTAATTGCGCTTGCAAAATGCTAGTTTTTAGCGGGAATACCCATACCTATAAAATGCATATTTCCCGTGGAAGGGAGGTGCGGGATTGCCGCGGAAATTTTCGCGGCAATTCTGATACGTGTGCACATAGCCTAAAGGTACTGCCACGCTTAACGCTCCCGCTAACGATCACGATAACGACGCATACTAATGCGATCGTTTTTGTGATCGTTTTAATGTCGCTAGTAGCTGCCACAATTAGCGATCTCGTTAACGACACATAAGCGGTTAGCGATCTCCTTAACGACTTTGCGATGTAAAAAACAGCGCACATCGTTCACAAAACGTGCCAGACACAGCGATATAGGCTCACCAGCGGGACGCCAACGATCAAAATACGGTCCAGAACTCTAGTGAACGATCAGCGAGATCACAGCAGGGGCCACGTCGTTACTACATGCCACACACAACAGCGTCACTAACGAGATCGCTAAATAGTGACGTATTTTAGCGATCTCGTTAGCGATCTTGTTTAGTGTAGCATACCCTTTAGTATAGCAGAAATTATTTTGTAACCTTGGCCAGATCTGTGCTTTGCCACAATTCTGTCTCTGAGCTCCTTGGCCAGTTCCTTTAACCTCATGATTCTCATTTGGTCTGACATGCACTGTGAGATGTAATGTCTTATATAGACAGGACTTGATTTGTAAAGGCATACACCTATCAGTTTAATTAAACACAGCTGGACTCCAATGAAGGACTGAAAACATCTCAAGGATGATCACAAGGAAATGGACAGCATGTGAATTAAATATGAGTGTCTGAGCAAAGGGTCTGAATACTTATGACCATGTGATATTTCAGTTTTTCTTTTTTAATAAATTTGCAAATATTTCTACATTTCTGTTTTTTTCAGTCAAGATGGGGTGCAGAGTGTACATTATTGTAAAAAAATAAACTTTTTTGAATTTACCAAATGGCTGCAAGGAAACAAAGAGTGAAAAATTTAAAGGGGTCTGAATACTTTCCGTACCGACTGTACTGTATAAGCTCAAACGGGATCAGTATATTTCTAAAGTACTGGCAATTACTTTTGAGTTTTGAGAAATGGGTGTATCACTGGTTCTATGATCAATGCATTCTGTGCTGCAAGTGAAATTAGACATCTCATCCCAAGCCAAAGGCAACAAACCAGTGTCTACACAAACCCTCAGAAGGCATCTGAACATTAGGCTATGAGTCAAACCTCCAGTTATAGGTGTAGCATTGACCTCACTCTACCTCTCTCAACGGATATCACAATGCAGAGCAACACTGCGATGGAATCTGGAATACAGGTCTATTCTTTTCAGCAATGAGTCATACTTTTTGTCTTGAAAGCAATGATAGCCTGAGATTGGCCTGGAGACCACGTGGGCAACACCAAAAAGAGTCCTTCACCAGGGAACGTCACTCCCAACCAACTTCTAAGATTATGGTCTGGAGTGGCATAACGTACGGTAGCAAAACACTCCAGTCTTCATTTCACGTACACTAACATTGGTATTGCATTAATTTTACCATGGAACCATTGGCACATAGAAGTGTTCCAGGAGCTGTGTTTTAACATGACAATGCCAGACCGCATGTTGCACACCCCTTGGGAGAAGCCTAAGCGAAAAACGAGTTGGTTTCCTCTCACTTCCCTTCATTATCAGGTTAATTACCTCATGCCTTACCATCCATTTACTATGGATTTGATCATGTTATGATTGCTATGCTACCTCTAATTCTATATTTGACTTTATAGTTTCCATTTTCTTGTATGCACTATCATTTCCTATACATTGTTAACAGGGCTTTTTCCTGTTGTACTACTACCCTCCTCTAATTGGACTTTGTGTTTTGACTGGCTTCCATCGAGCACATCTGGGATGTCATTGCTCAGCAATTGTCAAAGGGAGCTGTCAGCAGTGGAACTTGATGATGTGTGTGTCCAACTGCATTTAGTGTGGAAGAACATTCCTCAGACAACCATTAACAACCTCACTGATAGCATACCAAGGCATGTAAGGGTGTGCATTTCTGCACGTGGCTCTTATACATGATACTAAATAAATAGAGATGTTTTGAACATTCTGTTTTCTTTTTTTATGATTTGCATATCATTTACATGTCTAACCATTCTGTGATTTCCATAATTCTATGACTTTTCCTTCTTGCAGTTGTAATTTCAAAGATGTGAGTGTATTTTAAAAGTTCTCTATGTTATCACTGGGGTTTCCTAAAATTATTGCTACCATTCAGTCCGTTAATACTGACTGTATTCACTGACCTACTGTAGATGTTGGCGCTACCTTCTGCACAAACCTCTTCTTGTTATTCTTTTTGCAGACAGTAAAAATAGGAGCTTTGGCCGGAGAAATCTTATTTCAATTTACCTGTGCTTATAGCCATTTATGAGATCTAATGTTCAATTTACGGTATGTTAAAAAACCAACACAATCGTGAAATTTTATCTTTATAGTATTTCCAGGATGTTAAGATTGATATTTCTAATAAAAAACCTCATAAAATACCTGAATTAGATGCCAGGCTTTATGATTCAACTTTTATGGAATTCAATTTCCTTTCATTAAATACTTCTTGTACAAAAAGGTGAAGCAAAACCCACACTTTAATATTTACATACGTAACAATTACTATAACTCAGAATATACAAACGGAAATGCCTGATATGTTCTGTGAAGCATCTATTCCGATAAGCCATAATGTTTGTTTTGAAGTCACAGTAGACAAGAAATGTTCCTTGTATGAAGCAAAGCTCATGATCCGGGAGAGGTTCCTTGCCATTAGGTGGGTTTAAGCTCTGTGGCTGCAGTCAAAGTATGTAACATGTTGTCCATGAATCTCTCTTTTGTTGAAGTTGTGGCTTTATATGGTTTGTTAGTCTTGTTTTTTATACTGTAAAAAATATAAATTAAAATTGAATATAGAAAGAGAAGTTTTGATACAATACCCAGAAAACTTTTTAAATGTCATAGTGCCATGCCTTATGGTAGATCCAAACACAAAAAAACATGATAAAGGGGTTGTCCTATCTGGGACATTAACGGCGTTATCAATAGGATATGTTATAAGTTCATACTAGATGCGGCTTCTACTGCTGGGTCAGATTTTCCTCTAGAGGTGGCCGCATATGTACGGCTCTTTTCATTTATTAGTTTCCTATCGAAATGCCATAAATGTTAAAGACATCTATGGTACATCCAATTAAGGTCTCTTAGGAATCTCATTCGCACGAGAAAAAGTAAAAGATTCTAACAAATTTTCATAATTGTTTGATCCATGGTCACTTGTTTGAGTGATTTGGATCTGTGACTCAGATCAAAAATGGATGGATGTTCATATTTTTTTATTTAACTAACACAGGACAAGTGAAAACCATGGATAGATCATCTAAGTGAAAAAGGGATATCTGATATAACCCTTAAGAGTTTTTCCTTTAGAGATCAGCAGCATAATAACTTGTCCAAATTACTAAAAGCGTTTTTCTCGCAATCAAAAATTACCACCGATCATAAGACAGGCGATAGGTGGCAGTCCCACTAGTAGGATCTACCATGATAATTGTTTTTCAGCATTTTTATTAACATTTTAATAACAAAACATGAACGTAATGGGAAGGGGAAAGGTGGGGGGGAGAAAAGGAGTGGGAAGAGAGGAAAGGGACACAAATTTAAAGGAGAACTCAATGAGTTACACGTTTCTGATCTAAATATATGGAATAGTGCAATAACTAAGATACATGAGATATATTAGGATAATAGTGATTGTTACGACAGTTTTCATAGTATCGTAGTTTCATATAACCTTACAACAAATATAATAAGTAATACAGTAAAACACTAGAAACAAAAAGAATGAGGTATATGCTCATGAAACAGGTCGCGGATGAATTTCGGACCAGTGTGCACATTTTTTAGAGTATTTGTTAAAGCAGTTGTTGATTATAGCGAATTTGTGTTCATATGTTTTATGGAGAGAAATTCTGTCTATTATGTCTGGGAATTTGGGTAGGTCTGTTTTCCTCCAGTGATATGCAATAGTTTTTATGCCACTATGAAAATGTGGATTAAGATAGGCCTAATAGATAAATCAATGCCTTCCATGTCCATGGATAGTAATGCCATTTGAGGAGAATTACATCCCATTCCCTACTCGTTAGTTTTTTTATAAGAATAGAAATTTGAGCCCTTATAGGTACTGCCACACTACACAATCCTGCTAGCGATCTCGTTAGCGTCGCATACTAATGAGATCGCTAGCGGGATTGTTTCTATATCGCTAGTAGCTACCTAATTTAGCGATATCGTTAAGGACGCTATCGCGGTTAGCGATCTCCTTAACGACTTTAGCGGTACAAAAGTACCGCTAAATCGCTAAAAAAGGTGCCACACTCAGCGATTAGATACTTACCAGCGGGACGCCAGCGATGAAAATAGGGTCCGGAACGATCAGGACGACGGACGAGATCACAGCAGGGGCCACGTCGCTGGTAGATGCCGCACACAACAACATCGCTAACGGGATCACTAAATAGTGACGTTTTTTAGCGATCCAGTTAGCGATGTTGTTTAGTGTGGCATACCCTTAAGGGTTGAATTTTAGGGCACTTCCAAAAGATGTGCATGAGGTTACCATAGTGGCCACAGTTCCTCCAGCACAATGAATTAAAATGATTCCTGGAAAGACAAAGATATATTGGACATGTATGAACATGTTAACCCATTTTCACAGTTGTTGGGTTGGAAAGACATTTTTAGGTCTGATTCTCATTTGACCATGTAGGAATTTCTTACCAATTCTGTATCATTGTTGAACCAATTATAAATACTTTTGTAGCTCCAGAAAATGTTGTGGTTAACATTACATAAAAGATTTTTTGTTGCTTCAGAGAAAGAAGGTTTATTAAGGAGGAAGTCATGAATTTGTTTTTTTAGAATGAAATAATGTAAGAAGGCAGTTGAGGGAATATTAAAATTGTTTTTTTAGCTTACTGAAGGGAAAAAAGTTTTTACCATCGTAGATATCTTTCAGTTTATTTATACCATGTTTTGACCAAAGGGGCAAGATAGGATGATTAAATAAGGAGGAGATAAAGGATAATGGGAGATTTTTCAAGGACTTGAATTTATCTGTCCCCTTTTTGAGTTTGGCTAATTTCTTCCACGCATATAAAGAGGCAAGAAAGATAGGGTGCGTGTGGACACTAGGGCATTTGTTCAGCAGGTGCTTCAATAATAGGTCACATGGGGGACTATTGTTGTTTAATATGGTTTCCAAATCGAGCCAGGCCGGAGGATCTTCCTTCCTGAGTCAACCAGTGTGAACTTTGTTTTATAAGTTTGGCATAATAATAGGCTGAGATGTTTGGGAGGCCTAATCCACCAAATAATTTGTTCTTGTATAAAATAATAGTAGAGATTCTGGTCTTTTTTATTATTCCAAATAAAAGAATTGATTAAGGTTTGAAGACTTGTTAGGTATGAGGTTGAAATTTTAAGGGGGAGGGTTCTGAAGACATATAACATTTTTGGAAGCATGAAAGTTTTAACTGTTAATGATTTACCCCACCATGAAAGATCTCTGTCGCCATAAATGGAGAAGTCTTTAGTGATGGTGTTGATTAAGGAATCCAAGTTTGAGGGAATTATGGAATTGATGTTTTTGGAATGGTTATACCTAGATATGTGATATCCTTTTCTGCCCAACTTAGAGATGATATATCTTTAATTTCGTTAATTTGAGCGACGCATAGGATGAAATGAAGGAGTTTAGACTATCTTCGTTGATTTTGAATTAAGATATATTTGAA
Source organism: Oophaga pumilio (assembly GCA_009801035.1). Classification (NCBI taxonomy): domain Eukaryota; kingdom Metazoa; phylum Chordata; class Amphibia; order Anura; family Dendrobatidae; genus Oophaga; species Oophaga pumilio. The sequence continues at coordinate 118,963 of VIAB01003842.1, forward strand.
AAGAGTTTTTTGCAGTTTGTTGATTGAGTTTGAAGGGTCAGAAAGAGTCAAAATTAAGTCATCCGCAAATAAGCTTGATTTGAAATGGCAAGATGGTGTCTGGATTCCTATTATTTTTTTGGTTTTCTCTTATTTTTTGGCCCAATGGTTCCATAGCTATAATAAACAAAAGGGGGAAAAGGGGACAGCCCTGCCTGGTGCCATTGGTGATTGGAAATAGGTTAGATGGTTATTAGAATAGATTCTGGCTCTAGGGTTAGAAACAAATGACTAGCAAGCATAGTGT
>VIAB01003842.1:124350-135729 GCA_009801035.1 Oophaga pumilio
GCCTCCGCTCAGAACTCATCTCAAACCCATTCACAACAGTGAGCACTATTACAGAGAAATGAATATTCATTGCCAGTGCAGGAAATATTCATTTATCTTTACCAGCGGGCTCAGGAGTTAGCCGCAGCAGCCGGCTTCTGCCTCCTGTGACCCGCTGCTCTGCCGCTGCCCCCCCCTCCATGTTCTGGACACCTCACTTGAGTATTTGCCAAAGTGGGCGTTTTCAGCACAAAAAAAGTGCTGAAAATCTCGGCTTATACTCGAGTATATACGGTAATTTAGGGGAAAAAATCCAGTTCTCAAAACTGTCCAACCAAACTCACCTGTCGTATTGTATGCTTATAATGATGTTGAAGATTCTCATTTGGAAGTTGCTTGCAGCAACGAAGAAGATATCGATACAACTGTAAAGGTTTATGTACCAATTCTGCACCGGGTAAAGGTACCATTATCTGCTGAAAGTACCTGGAGCTGTAAAATGTGAAAGATTTACAGGTGATACATCTATAACAATCATATGAAAAACAGAATGTAGAGTGCAGTACAGAGGATGCTGGATGAATACATTAAAATACTCTTCAACATCGAAATTGCAAAACCAACAAGGAAAAATCACGCATCATGATAATATGAATATGATGAAAAAAATTTAAAGAACATTTTGAAAACAACTACATTTATACATCATCGCACATAAATCCCTGCACTTCCACATCTTGGCTATTATCAATGATGTCATTATTGGCTGTCTGAAAAATGCTCAGCCACACTGAATACACTTGGGCGGCAAATCATCAAGATCCACTGCTGGCAGCTCCTTTGCAATTGCCGTGGGAGATGAGCCTGGAGACACTGCATGTCTCGGTAGCATATTTAGGCCACTGATTTGTCCCCGTTTACAGAATAATGTTATTGGCAGTACACACGTTTTTCACACAGGGTGATGTGCTCCCAAAATTAGTTTTATGCCAAATCAAACCAATTACCCATGGAACAAGAGTTTTGCTCATTTGTTGGTTAATAGCCGGCATGTTTGCAATAAATCGGGAATGAGCATTCTAAATGGACTTATAAACCTGAAAGCTGCTCACTGTAGCACGAGCAACACAGCCTGGTGTTGTTATGTTGAAAAAACGGCTCCTGGGACACTTTGAAGTAACGGCTGTACCACTGGTTCCATGGCTAAATCATTGTAATGCAGAGCTGTTAGTGCACCTGTAATGAAGTATAGAGATGTCCGGCAACCGTACAATATGCCACCCCACACCATAATCCGAAGTACTGATGTGACTTTCCCTCATGAAGGCTGCTTCATGGTATTGCCCCAGACCAAGCTCCAGCTATCACTGTAAAAGCAGGACTCATCACTGAATAGGATAGACCTTCATTCAAGCCTCCATTTCAATCTTCCTCAGCACTATGACAGTCTTTGAGAGTGGTTCTGTGAGGTCAATGGAACATGTAGCAGAATATCTTGCTCATAGCTCAATGTCATGCAAATGCCTTCTGAAGGTTTGAGTATACACTGTTTGGACATCACTTACCAAGCCTAAGGTGTCAATTTCACTTGCAGTACAAAATGGATTAATCATGGTATGAGTTGAATGGCCAGCAACCATTTTTCAACATAAGAACACCAGGTCAATTGTTCTCATGCTACTGGAAATAGCCTATGTGGCCTAAACGTGCTACCATGGCCTGAAGAGTCTTCGGAGTTGTCGCCTATCAAGCACATATGAGATGTAATTTGTTGACAATTGCCAGCAGCGGATCTTGATTATTTGTGTGTCCAAGTTTATTTAGTATGGCAGAAGAATTTTTAGACAACCATTAACCCCTTTCCAACCTTATACATATAGGTACGGTAAGTGTACGGTTGGCACCCCGTTTGTTGTGGGCTCCGGCGATGTGCCTGCAACTTTTCCAGCACAAGTCAGTTGATTTCATTAGCTGACATGTGCCCCTAACAGCCGCCGGTGGAATCGCTATCCACCTGCAGCTGTAAACATGTTAAATGCCGCTGTTAGTCTGTGACAGTGGCATTTAACATGCTTATGCCGGAAGCGCGTCACTATTACCACCCACCGGCACCCGTGTCACATGACAGCGGGTCACCGATCTGTTGATATGACAACCCGGTGTCTGCAGGAGACCCCTATGGTTGTCATTGCTAGATAGCTATAAGCGCCGAGTGCTGGGAAAGTGAGCATTTCTCCTACACAGACCAGGGCTGCAGCCTTGCTCTGTGTAGCACAAGCGATCCCATATTGAAGCAAGTGTAAAGTAAAAAAAAAAATGTTTTGAAAAATATAAAAAAAATATAAAAAAGTTTAAATCACCCTCCATTTTCACAATACAAAATAAAACAATAAAAAAATACACATATTTGGTATTGCCGCCTTCAGAATAGTCCGATATACCAAAATATATACTGTATATATAAAGAATGAAGAATATGTAAATTATACAACAAATGATACCATGCATCACCAAATGAAATTACAAAAAAGACAAATAAATATACAAAATAATCATAATACTATCCAAAATAATATGAACATAATGAAATGATAAACATAATACACATATATAGACAATACTACTAAATAATAAAGAAAATTATAATAAACATGAAACCAAAATATATAAATACGACACTAATAACATATAATATCATAAAGTGTCCGAAGGTCCATATAATTTCAAATTTGCCGATAGAGAGCCGAAAAATCCGCCACGTCCAGAGATAGTGAAGGATATAGCATCCATGTATATGCCACTTTATTAAATCCTAGAAAATAAAAACTAATTAAAAAAAACACTAAAAACAATGATGATACTGCTGAATATGGCAATGTAACTCAGCAAAGTATATTAACCCAAGAAAGGTACAAAGGAATTATTCTCATTTAATCCCATAGGTTGGACTGTTTTCAATGTCCAAATCCAGAGTGTTTCCATTTGACCCAATCTTTTGAACAAATTGCCACCCCTAATGTTGATATTAAGAATGTCAATTCCGCTAAATCTAAACAAAGTACCATCACAATTGTGGAAAGATTTAAAATGACGAGGAATTGTCGTCAGGGTGGAAGGATCCGTGTGTGTGGCAGCAGCTGCAATCCCCAAAACATGTTCTCTAATGCGTACTTTAAATTGTCTGGTGGTCATACCGACATAGATAAGTCCGCATGGACACGTAGCATAATAGATAATATATCTAGTTGTGCAGGTAATTCATTGTTTAATTTTAAAATTCCTGCTACCATCAGAATTGGTAAGGGAATTGCAGCGATCGACATTGGAGCATGCCACACATCTCCCACACGGAACACAACCACCCCGAATTGGGATGGCATCAAGAAAGGTAGTTCTTGGATTTTTCTCTAGAGGAATTACCATAGAGGAGATCATTGCGCGAGGAATTTTTGGCCTTCAAATATGCACTGACGCTGAAGAGCCATGATCGACGGCTGGGGGGAGGATCAGCCACTGGAAAAGGACATGCCTCAGACACAATCAAGGTATGGGGACTGATTTATAAAACTAAATATTTCAGAGTTACAGGGGCACAGAAGTAAAAGAGCCACCTTCACACACTGCTGCCTTAGTGCTGCTGAAGGTGGCTCTTTTACTTCAAAACGGCCAGGGGGGGTGACAAGTTCCGTTTAATATATTTTTATGTCTGAATTTATTAGAGAGATTGGTCTGTAATTTGTTACCTTGTCCAAGTCCCCTTTTGGTTTGGGGATCAGAATAATAGTGGTTTCTAACATCTCTGCGAGGAAAGAGCCTGAAGAGGATGCCAGATAGAAAATTTGGGATAAGTGGGGGGATAAAAGCTTGTTAAAAATTTTGTAATATTCATTGCTAAAACAGTCCGGGCCTGGGGATTTGAAAGGTTTTAAGTGTTGGATGGTCTCGGCTATTTCCTCAGTTGTGAAAAGGGATGTCAGTAAATCTAGGTCTTCCGGGGTTATCTTGGGAAGATTAATGGATGAAAGAAAAGATTCAATAAAAGTTTTATCTGGTTGAGGGGAGGATGGTTGCAGGTTAATATTGTATAGATTATGGTAAAATTTGGCGAAAGTATCCACTATATCCTGGGGATGTAGAAGAGGTGTACCATTTGTAGAAATGATTTTATCTATTCTGTTGTGTTGTCTTTTCTTTTTAAGTCGGTTCATTATGAATCTCGTTGGTTTGTTAAAAGAAGTATAAAGTTTGCATTTGGATGTTTTAATTGCGGAATTATAAAATGAGAAAATCTCAGATTTTAATTCTTGTCTAAGCTTGATTAATTCTAGTTGTATAGGTGATGAGGGAGAAGGTAGACTGGATTGTGTTGCTTCTTTGTTTTTTATTTGAGATTGAAGTTCCATAATTGTTGCTCTACTCAATTTCTTTTCTCTGAAGGAGAGTTGTATCAAGATGCCTCTTAAAACGACCTTGTTTGCATTCCAGTGAATAAATGGATTGTTTGTTTCAGAGCTGTTATTTTCAAAGTAATTTTTTAGGGAAGATTCTATGGCTTCTTTGTGGGTGGAATTATGTGAGTAGAGTTGCACTTCCATAAGAAATAGTTTTTTAAAGAGGGGCTTAACAAATTCACTTGTAACTGGGGTGTGGTCAGATATGGTTTTGGTTTCGATTGTAACTTCTTTAAACTTAGGAAGTGTAAATACATCGGTGATCAATAGGTCAATGCGTGAAGCGGACTGGTGGACATCGGAAAAGTGTCTAAAATCTTTAGATGTGGTGTTGATGCATCTGAAAATATAAAAGAGTTCATTTTTAAATAACCAGTTGTTGAGGGTTGTGGACTGGTGCCGATTTGTTGAGAGCCCTGTTGGCCGTGTGGGACAATATTGAAATCCACTAGCATAATAAGTTCGTCTTTCCTGACTGATGTGACTATTTTTAATAGCTTGTCCAAGAACTTTATGTGTCCTTTGTTGGGGGCGTAAACGTTGACTATAGTACAAGTTTGGCTGTTTAGTTGACAAATTAATATGGGATACCTGCCTTGCGTGTCGTGGTATTCTTCAGTAAGCTCGAATGAGATAGAGTTTTCTATGACAGTTAGAACACCTGCCTTCTTTTTGGAATTTGCAGACTCAAAAATGTGGGGAAAATTTTTGGAAAATGTGGGATGGTTATCCTTCATAAATTTAGTTTCTTGTAAACATATTATATCAGCATGTATGTTAGGGGTCGAATTCCCGCTCCTGCACAAGGGGAATCATTAAAACCATCCCCGCTGCGGTCTCCCATCCGTCTCCGGCCGCAGTGGTGCCTGCTCAGCAGAAACGTCGGTCCCAGAGTCTTGCACAGCCTGATATGGTACAAAGGGTTACTGCTGCCTTTCCTGGTTCTGTCATTGTAGACAGTACTGGTCAGCGGCGAGCAGACGGCTGTAGGACTAAGTCCTGCTTTTCACCTTCTGAGCATGCCCAGGGAAAGGTCTCTCACTGGAGACCAAGGGTAACATGCTCAGGTACTGCAGCAACTCCTATTGGTCCGCCAGGAAGGTCCTGAAGCTGTATTGTGTTCTGGAACAGTTTCCCATTGGTCCTTTTCTGGAAGGTCTTGTAGTTGCTGCTATAAAAGGGTTGCATGGCCGCACGGCCACGCGCTAGTATCAATTGTGTTATGTGCTTTGCGCCAGTGTGATCATGCACGTATGCGGTTAGAGCTCGGCTGAAATAAGCTCCTAGAATACCGGCACCTGCGGTGAGGAGTTTTGTATGCACGCGTTCAGGGCTTGGCTGAAATAGCCTCTAGAATACCGGCTACTCCGGTGAGGAGTTGGTTGTTTGCGTTTCTGTCTGCATGACCACAGACTGCTATCCCCTCTGTAGTTATCTGTGTTCTCCTGTGGAGTTAACAGTACATAGTGTCTACCACAGCGACTCTGTGGAGTAACAGAGTTCGCTTATACCACCATACAGTGCAATCTTACTAGCAGCAGGCTCTGCCTGCACGGTGGACCCCGGGCTGCGAACGCACCTATTAATTATATTTATTTAGTGCGTTCCGCCAGCCCTAACAATGTGAATTGTTCATTTCCCTCCATATGGTGAACCTTTTTTGGGGCCATTTAGGCCTCTTACATTATAAGTCATGAGTTTGATACTCATGGTGGTTTTGAGAACAAAAGGTTTGTTCTGGATTAACCTATATGTATCGAGAGTGTACCTCGTGAAGTTTGTGAAGTAGAAGTGTAAATAACTCAAAAGTTACAATAAACAGGTTAAACAATGTGCAATCAACAATGTACGACAAAATATTTCAAATACAGTTCAGCAAAGTGTTTACTAGTTAGAGTCCTCCTGAAGGAATCCTACAGAACGATGGACTCTACTTCTCTTTCGGGGAAAAGTTTGTTGATGGAGTTCGTGAGGTAACTACCTTTGGTATGCGAAGAAAGGTTAAGCTTATACAATTAACAAGACAGAGCTAATAATCATTTCAAAATGGTAAGGGTAGTGAGAGAAGCAAAGCGCAACAAAATTAGAACAAGATCGGTATATAGCGATTTAGCTAATGCCCAAAAGCTAAGTTGAGAGTGGTCAATTCAGTTAGGAACCATCTTATGAATTGTGAAGGAACCTAGTTCAACGATTGGCGTTAGAGGGAGGGTTGGTCCTTGAGTAAGGGACTTCTTTCAAGGAGGAGATAAAAGTGAGTGCTTCTTCGGGTGTGTAGAAGGGGATATTTTTCCCTTTGAATTAAACAAGCAACTTTAACCCCTTAATGACCCCAGCTTTTTTCGGTTTTGCGTTTTAGTTTTTCGCTCCCCTTCTTCCCAGAGCCATAACTTTTATATTTTTCCGTCAATATGGCCATGTGAGGGCTTTGTTTTTGCAGGACGAGTTGTACTTTTGAACAACATCATTAGTTTTATCATCTCGTGTACTCGAAAACTGGAAAAAAAATTCCAAGAGGGGTGAAATTGCAAAGAAATTGCAATCTCACGCATGTTTTTTTGCTTGGCTCTTTTGCTAGGTTCATTAAATGCTAAAACTGACCTGCTATTATGATTCTCCATGTCATTACGAGTTCATAGATACCAAACACATCTAGGTTCTTTTTTATCTAATTGGTGAAAAAAAATTCCAAAGTTTACTAAAAAGAAAAAAATTGCACCATTTTCCGATACCCGCAGCGTCTCCATTTTTCGTGGGGTCAGGCGAGGGCTTATTGTTTGCGTGCTGAGCTGTTTTTTCCCACTACGCCGTTTAGCGAACAAGTTAATCCTTTTTTTTTATTGATAGATAGGGTGATTCTGAATGCGGCAATACCTAATATGTGTATGTGTGATTTTTTATTGTTTTATTTTGAATGGGGCGAAAGGGGGGTGATTTAAACTTTTATATATTTTTTATTTGTTTAATATTTTTAAAAACATTTTTTTTTTAATTTTGGCATGCTTCAATAGCCTCCATGGGAGGCTAGAAGCTGCCATAGCTTGATCGCCTCTGCTACATACAGGCGATGATTAGATCGCCTACATGAAGCAGAATTACAGCATTGCTATTTGCGCCGACCACAGGGTGGCGCTCATAGCAATCCGGCATCAACAACCATAGAGTTCTCAAGGAGATGTCTGGTTGTTATGCCAATGCATCGCTGAACCCCGATCACGTGACGGGGTCAGTGATGCGCGTATTTCCGGCCCGGCGGCCGGAAGCGCTTGTTAAATGCCGCTGTCAGCGTTTGACAGCGACATTTAACTACTTAATATGAGCGGGTGGATCGCGATTCCACCTGCGCCTATTGCGGGCACATGTCAGCTGTTCAAAACAGCTGACATGTCCCGGCTTTTATGCGGGCTCACCGCCGGAGCCCTCATCAAAGCGGGGGATCTGACCTCAGACGTACTATACCGTCCGAGGTCAGAAAGAGGTTAAGGCAAAGCCCCATCTGTAGGGGATTCCCAAGTCCCTGAGAGAAGTGGTGGCTTGTTTGAATGTTTTCCGGGCTTCAATTGTTTCTTTTGACAGATCGGTAAAGATTTTTAGCCGACTTTATGGTTCGGGGAAAGTATTTTCTTCTTTAACGTAATTTCAGATTTTTTCTTTAGTATTGAAAAAATGAATGCTGAGTGTGGTGTCTCCTAGCATGATAATTGGGCCTTCTGTATACGGGACAGTGAAAGATAGCCACATACAGCACTCGGCTAACTCCATCAGTCTCATACAATTTGAAACGAGCAGCTGTGTGCAAGCTTGACCGCTACCTCATTCAAATAAAAAAAGGACCCCCTATTTTTGGGTAACAAGACCATAAAATTTATTGTGCAATTTGTCCTGAGTACGTGGATACCCCATGATTGTTTATTTTTGTGGAAAAAAATTATTTTTTAGCCCCCAATTTTTTATTTTCCCCAAGGGTAACAGGAGAAATTAGAAGTTGTTGTTAAATTTTTCCTGAGTACGCTGATACCCCATATGTTGGGGTAAACCACTGTATGGGCACATGTCGGGGCTTGGAAGGGAGGGATCACCGTTTGACTTTTTGAAAGCAAAATTGGCTGGAATCAATGGTGGCACCATGTCACGTTTGGAGACCCACTGATGTGCCTAAACCGTGGAAACCCGTCAATTCTAACTCCAACCCTAACCCCAACACACCCCTAACCACAACCCTAACCCCAACACACCCCTAACCCTAATCCCATCCCTAACCATAACCCTAATCCCAACACACCCCTAACCCTAATTCCAAACCTAACACCAACACACCCCTAACCTTAACCCTAATCCCAACCCTAACCCTAACTCCAACCCTAACTAATTCCAACTCTAATTCTAACCCTAATGGAAAAATAAAAATAAAAATATTTTCTTTATTTTCTTATTGTTCCCTACCTATGGGAGTGATAAAGGGGTGTTTTATTTACTATTTTTTTTATTTTGATCACTGTGATAGGGTCAGGAGGGACAACGGGGCTCCAGAGGTACCAGAGGGGGATCGGAAGGCGGGGGGAGCGGTAGGAAGAGGAGGGGGAGCAGATGCTAACAGCGGCAGCAAATCGCCACCGTCAGTCGATGGCGGGGTCAGATCGCCCCAGTCAGTCGATGTGGGGGGGTCAGATTAGTGTCTCCAGCCATGGCCGATGCTATTTCAGCATCGGCCATGGCTGGATTGTAATATTTCACCAAGATTCATTGGTAAAATATTACTATCACTCTGATTGGCTGTTGAAAGTGAAACAAACAATCAGAGCAATCACAGCCACGGGGGAGCAAAGCCACCCCTCCCCGGGGTGAAGCATAAAGCCTCCTGTACTTGCGGGTCGGGTGACCTTTCAGACCAGCAGGAACGTGATTTATACCATGAGGCCTACGTTGGCGTCACAGGTCGGGAAGGCAGAGGTTTTCATGATGCCTACGTAGGCGTCATAGGTCGGGAAGGGGTTAATACAATTGTTTTGTCCCCCATTTACAGTTTTGTGTTATCAGCAGTACATCAATTTACAAGGGGTGATTAGCTGCCATTAATGACTTTTATGAAAAAATGAACAATCAATCACCCAAGGATTTTGCTTGTTCATCGTTAATCCTCAGCATGTTTGCAAATGCCAATAATTGGGAACAAGCGTTCTAAATGGACCTTTAACCCCATAACTCCCGAGGGTTGTTTGCATGTTAATGACCGGGCAAATTTTTACAATTCTGACCACTGTCCCTTTATGAGGTAATAACTCTGGAACGCTTCAACGGTTTTTCGTGACATATTGCACTTCATGTTAGTGGTAAAATTTCTTCAATATAACTTGCGTTTATTTATGAAAAAAATGGAAATATGGCAAAAATTTTGAAAATTTTGCAATTTTCAAACTGAATTTTTATGCCCTTAAAAACAGAGAAATATGCCACACAAAATAGTTACTAAATAACATTTCCCACTTGTCTATTTTACATCAGCACAATTTTGGAAACAAATTTTTTTTTTTGTTAGGAAGTTATAAAGGTTAAAAGTTGACCAGCGATTTCTAATTTTTACAACACCATTTTTTTTTTAGGGACCACATCACATTTGAAGTCACTTTGATGGGTCTATATGATAGAAAATACCCAAAAGTGACACCATTCTAAAAACTGCACCCTTCAAGATTCTCAAAACCATATTCAAGAAGTTTATGAACCCTTCAGGTGCTTCACAGGAATTTTTGGAATGTTTAAAAAAAAAATGAACATATAACTTTTTTTTCACAAAAAAAGTTATTTCAGGTCCAATTTTTTTATTTTACCAAGGGTAACCGAAGAAATTGGACCCCAAAAGTTGTTGTGCAATTTCTCCCGAGTACGCTGATACCCCATATCTGGGGGGGAACCACTGTTTGGGCGCACGGCAAAAAGCTTGCAAAGGAAGGAGCGCCATTTGACTTTTCAATGCAAAATTAGCTGGAATTGAGATCGGACACCATGTTGCGTTTGAAGAGCCCCTGATGTGCCTAAACAGTGGAAACCCCCAAGTGACATCATTTTGGAAAGTAGACCGCCTAAGGAACTTATCTAGATGTGCGGTAAGCACTTTGAACCCCCAAGTGCTTCACAGAAGTTTATAACATAGAGCCGTAAAAAGAAAAAATCATAATTTTTCCTCAAAAATTATCTTCTCGCCCCCAATTTTTTATTTTCCCAAGGGAAATAGGATAAATTAGACTGCAACAGTTGTTGTGCAATTTGTCCTGAGTACGCTGATACCCTATATGTGGGGGTACACCACTATTTGGGTGCATGGCAGAGCTCGGAAGGGAAGGACTTTTTCAACGCAGAATTGGCTGGACGCCATGTCGCGTTTTGAGAGCCTCTGATGTGCCTAAATAGTGGAAACCTCCCACACATGACACCATTTTGGAAACTAGACCCCTCAAGGAATTTACCTAGATGTGTGGTGAGCACTTTGAACCCCCAAGGGCTTCACAGAAGTTTATAACGTAGAGCCATAAAATTCAAAAATCATATTTTTTCCACAAAAATGATCTTTTCACCCCTAATTTTTATTTTCCCAAGGGTAACAAGACCATAAAATGTATTGTGCAATTTGTCCTGAGTACGCTGATACCCCATATGTTGGGGTAAACCACTGTTTGGGCGCATGGCAGAGCACGGAGGGGAAGGAGCGCCGTTGACTTTTTCAACTCAAAATTGTCTGGAATGGAGATCGAACGCCATGTTGCGTTTGGAGAGCCCCTGATGTGCCTGAACATTGGAAACTAGACCCCACAAGGAATTTTTCTAGATGTGTGGTGAGAACTTTGAACCCCCAGGTGTTTCACTAAAGTTTATTTATAACGCCCGAGCGTGAAAATAAAAAAATCATATTTATTTTTCCAAGAGTAACAGGAGAAATTGGACCCCAAAAGTT
>VIAB01003843.1:64035-74371 GCA_009801035.1 Oophaga pumilio
TGTTGCTTATCCCGTCTATTCCCAATGCCTTTAGCGGTGGCTAAACAGGTTTACAGCAGGGACCGATGCTAATGCTACCGGCCATGCTGTAAACCCGCAGAATGAATGAGTTCACCTCTGCGCAGCCTCCCCGGCTCACAGGAGATTAACTCAGGAGCATGCGAAGCTTAACTGATTTTTTCCCACGCTATGGAGTTCACTTCAGGTCAGCCAGGGACTCTGCGCAGCCTCACTGACTACCGCTGAGGTGATCTGACAGCGTGGGAAAAAATCAATTAAGCTTCCCACGCTATTCAGTTCATCTCCAATCACACAGTAGAGATACAGAATAATATTTACATCCAGTGACCACTGATGGCTGGTCTCATTAGAGTCGTTTTCTGCTGTTTCTTCTCCATCAGGTCAGATCCTCATGTCGACATCTTCCAGTCACGAAGGACACATATATTGTATGCATACATATGTTTCCACTGAACTGCATCCCTGAATACATGAATACAAATATGTACTCCACCAATAATATACCATTAGCCACACACCAATCAAAATATAAACTGATAAGCAGCACTGTGGCCCCCATTAACTAAAATCTTTGACTCCCAATAATATAAATTATTCAGTCTCTGTGACTCTCCCCAATTAACTGTAAGGCTATGTTCACACGGAAAATATGTAAGGTTTTACAGGACAAGTAAAGTGAATGAGATCCCGGAAGTCTAATGCACATATTGCTTATTTTTTCCTTTCAGATTTTCAGCTGATTAAAATCTGCATAATGTAAATTCTTGCAGCGTATTTCACCCATACTAATGAGTGGAGGAAAATACGAAACATAAGTATGTAAAAAATGTGGAAAACAATGTATTTTACACAGCTTTTTTCCTGCCAACACCTTAAGACATGAAGCATAATTTTCTCCTGCAAATCCTGAACGTGTGCACATAGCCTTAGTACTGTCCTGTGTCCCCATCATTCATTCTAAGTACTTGACAGCATCATAATGAATTGGAGGGTCTAAGAAGACATTATAAGGTACTGAGCATCCTTCTCCACCTCCCAATTCATTACAAGTCCCTGACAGCTTCTTCTCCAACCTTTCAATTCTATATAAAATGTCCTATCCACCTTACCCCCTCCTCTTCCACTCCACAATAAATTTTAAGTCCATAATAGTGCCCTAATTAATTGTGAGAAGGAGGAGTATGCTATCAGGGACTTAGCACCCACCCTCTCCACCACCCAATTCATTTTAAATCCATAGCTAAAGTCCTCCTCCCTCTCCCCTGTTAATAAGTCCATTATAAGTCCCCCTTACTCCCATCCCAATACATCACCCTCATTGTCCTCTCCCCTACCCCCTCATTGTCCTCTACCTTACATCCCTCATTGTCATCTCCTCCACCCTCTCATTGTCATCTCCTCTAAATCCCTCATAGTCCCCTCACCCCCTCAGTCTTCTCCCCACCCCATCATTGTCCTTTCCTCAACCCCATCATTGTCCTCTTCCGCACATCCTTCATTGTTCTCCCCCACCCCATCATTGTCCTCTCCCCCACCTCCATCATTGTGCTCTCCCCCACATCCCATCATTGTTCCCTCGCCCTCATCCCATCATTGCCCTCTCCCCCATATTTCATCATTGTCCTCTCAGTCACTTCCCACCATTGCCCTTTCTCCCACATCTCAACACTGTTCTCTCTCCCTCCTCTTTCATTGTTCTCTCCCACCTCCATCATTGTTCTCCCCATCTCCATCATTGTTCTCCCCACCTCCATCATTGTTCTAACCACCTCCATCATTGTTCTCTCCCAAATCCTATGATTGCTCTCATCCATCTCCATCATTGTTCTCCCCACATCTATCATTGTTCTCCCTACCTCCATCATTGTTCTCCATATTGGTAAAAAAAAAAACAACATCACTAACTTCTCTGTTGGTTCCCCTGCAGCATCTTCGTTGCCGGCAACTTTCTCAGAGAGAAAGTGCCAGCCAGGAAGTTGAGGACGGATTAATCCAGCTCCGCTGCCATTTTCACCTGTAAGCAGCAGAGCTCCCTGCCTGCCGAACATGAGGGCAATCTGGCTATGGGCTCCCCAGAGCCTCATTCTCTGAAAAAAAGGCCATATTGCACTCAGTATTAGCTGCTCTGCCCAAAAAAGAGAAACAAAACACATTAAATGGATTTGGTTTCCTGAAGAGGTTAACAACCCTTTCTATGCTGGTCAGAAACATGCAGCTCCATTTCAGCTGCTTCTGATCTGGTCATTACCTCTCCCTATAAAACCTGGCCAGACCTTCTCTTCCTTGCCAGTGAAAGCTTTGCTTTCTAGCTCCTTGGAGATGCTGTGCTGAATTGGAGATTGTTGTTGCTACTGGAGATTATTGTGTGCTGTTTTTGGGTGTACGCTTTCTTCATTGTCCTTTTCCTATTCGGTTGGCACATTCCTATCCTTCCCTAATTACTTCTATACCTTTGGTGAGTGTTTTTATGTTTACTGCTTGCTGTTATCCCTGTTTGTCTTAGGTGTTGATGCACTAGCTTTTCTGTCCGGGGCCTCTTGAGGGAGAAGACAGCTTAGGGAATAACAGGAGAACAGTAATGCTGGTGGTCAAAACCATCTCATCTTTAGAGCTACCTTTGGGAGCAGTGATAGTTTGGAACCCAATCCTAGGGACGATTCAGAGACCCTTACCCTAATCACATTTATTTCTTTTACTACTGCTTTTTTTATTTACCACGTTCACTACATGGTAAAACTGACCTTGCAATATAATTTTCCAAGTCAGTCCAATTATGCAGATACCAAACATGTATAGCTTTTCTTTTAATTTCCGCAGTGAACAAAAATTTGGAAGTTTGTAAAAAAAAAAATTGCTTGTTTCTGAGACCCATTATTTTTGTGCTAGACTTGACGTTTTTATTGATACCATTTTGGGGTAGATATGAGGTTTTGATTGCCTGTTATTGCATTTTATTGCAATGTTGAGGTGGCAAAAAAACATAATTCTGGTGTTTCAATTTTTTTCTCGCTGCTCCTTTTACCAATCCAAATAATTTATTTTATATTTTGACAAATCAGACTTTTACAAGTGCAGCAATACCAAATATGTGCTCTTTTGAAAACATTTTATCGTTTTATTTTTAATGGGAAAAAAGGAAGGTAATTTGATTTTTTTTTAAATCAACAACTTTTATTTAACCGTTTATCAAATGAACATCAAACACTGGAAAGCATATAGTCCACATATCACATACGAGTGAGATAACAGACAGAATACATCAATGCAAATTTTTCATTACTTTAGTTTTAACATCAACATTTTAACCCCCCCTTCCAAAACCCATCCCTCCCCCTGGTCCCGTTCTTGGTGTGCACAATTACCATTATCCCCTTTATACATTTTAGAGAATTAACATATTAATCATAATATCTCTTGCCAGCTCCTCCGAAACGACCGTAGGGCATTTAATCCATTCCCCCATTGTTTACTGAATTTAGCCATAGCTCCTTATTTAATGACCTCTTTTCCATTAAAATTGTGTGGTTCAGACCTCCTCTTCTGTCCCGGGAGAACCTCTAGCCATCCAATGTTTGGCAATAGACTTCAATATAGCCACCTGAACTTCATCTCGACTAACATCCCCCACTAGACCCAAAATATGGGATTTAGAATTGAGTGTGACTTGAAAGTGATAAACTGTCATAATCACTTTTCCAACATTGTCACTGTATGATCTAAAACTAGTCCTCGTAGTGCAAACTGTAGGAAAAGCAAAGGAGCGCAGATAGGGTCTTATCCCACGTTACACAATGTGCAATTTTGATCAAAAACTGGTCACCTGGCGGTGTAGAGACAAGGCTTATATGTCAGCTGCCGCAGATCCACAGGTCGGCTAGCGACCTAATAGGAGCTATCATCAAGGAAGGCAATTTAGGATGCAAAATATGGTTAAAAGATAATGTTGGTTTATTTAATGCATTTCGAAGTCATATATGACCTCTTCTTCAGGAAATACCATAAAGACAAGGACCACACTTACCACCGGTGGTTATATTACAGTTCCAGTACAATATTTTTAATAGCAAAGATTTATATAATAGTGGCATAATATCCTTAGCATTTTTGGCCTGTTCTACAAAGTCTAATAGCCCATGGATGAAATAGTGAGATCCAATATACTTTCCTGAGTTCTTATTGCATGTCAGATTAAACTCTTGCCTCAAATGCTCAAATAAGCAAAAATTGCCATCGGGCAACAGTTGATACACATATTCACCAAAGCCTTCTAAATGTAGCTACTCAAACAGGGGTTATTCCAAATAGGGTTATATTCTGAACAGCCTTTCATTCCCAACCACTTCTTGTAGGCCCACCAAATTGTATTGATAAGAAAATGAGGAGGACAGCCTGACTTTAAACTTACGTGATTCTAATATTTCTAGCAAATTCTCACTACACCCTAAGTATTTCAGAACTATTGACCCTGTTCCATGATAACCCTCCAAATTCCACCCCCTAAAGTGCTGAAATTGAGAGCCCAAAAAATATCCCCTAGTATGTGGAAATGCTAAAGTTCCCTGATCCTTAGGTAACTGTAATTTTTACAATCACATTCAAGGGATACCCCTTTTCTAAACCAGGTCCCTAAAGATGTTATGCATTCTCCTAAACCAGTATTCAGGTATCCATTCTGGAGAATTATGTAGTACATATAGGATGCAGGGCAAAAGACACATTTTAATAAAATGTATTGTACCCAAGGGAAGCTTCCCCCAAGCACTGATTTTATTCTCATCTTGGTCACAACTGGGCTAAGATTTAGAGATAAATAATCATGTGGCCTTCTTGTAATATTGATTCCAAGATACTTAAACTCCTGTATGAAGAAACACCATGTGCACAGCTGTAGTAGGTGCAGAGGTTAGGTTCCCAAACCATAGACATATATAACATAAACCTCGCACTCAGCTTGGCTATAGTAGGAAGATTATTTATTATAGTAGTACACCGATAGAGACGTTTCGGTCTGATACGACCTTCCTCAGTTTACGTACTATAGAAATAGATATCGAACGTATCCTATATAGAAGATAGGCAAAAAATGCCCTTGTGCTGAGAATTATCTGTAACAACCCGTGTATACTGAATCTCAGGGAAAAGGACCAGGCAGAAAACAGAAAGGGTGTCCACCGTTAGTCTGTATGCGCTCTATGTCTCAGTCCTGGACAAGCTGACTTTCAGGTGCAGTATCCACTGCTACTCACTACTACTGCACCTGAAAGTCAGCTTGTCCAGGACTGAGACATAGAGCGCATACAGACTAACGGTGGACACCGTGTCTGTTTTCTGCCTGGTCCTTTTCCCTGAGATTCAGTATACACGGGTTGTTACAGATAATTCTCAGCACAAGGGCATTTTTTGCCTATCTTCTATATAGGATACGTTCGATATCTATTTCTATAGTACGTAAACTGAGGAAGGTCGCATCAGACCGAAACGTCTCTATCGGTGTACTACTATGCCTTAAACTCCTGTGACACTGGGATCTTTGAGATGGTATTCAGATCCAGATTATTATTGCTGTCTAACGAAGGCTGGTTTTACACTTACCGTGTTTTTGCGGCACGTTTTTGAGACCCCAATGCATTTCTATGGGGCCGCAAAAACGGACCGCAAAAATTCTACTGAGGGCTGTGTGCCGTATGGCCATGAGGGCCGTATATACAGTCATGAAAAAATATCGAGCTTGCTCGATATATTTCACGGCTTACAAACACGGCCCCCATTGAAAATTAATGACTTCCGCAAAACCGGAAGTTACGGTGTGCCGTAACTTCCGGTTTTGCAAAACATTATTTTATTCTTTCCAATACTTTTCTATATTATTGGAAACGGCGATACGCAAGTATTTTGTGGTACGTTATTGTGGTAGTCCTTGAAAATTGCGGCGATACGGCCCGCAAAAAAGACCTGCAATAACGGGCCGCAAAAAACACAGTAAGTGTAAAAGAAGCCTAAGGGGAGAAGGGCAGAATTTGTATTTTTTTAAATTCTTTCATACTTTATTTTTTTTTTCATATTTGACTGTATTTGTTAGACCCTTAATGTGCAGACAGATTGCAGTATAACTTGTGCGATGATCGCATCGCACTTCACAGACTGGCCCGGCACTTCTCCTGACCTGAGCATGACAGCATGATGTATTTCTATGCAGCTGTCAAGCCGGAGTCCAGTACAAAGATTGCAATGCGATCCTTGTACCAGTTATATGGCCATCTGTCTGTGCCTTTAGGGCACTTGCATCTTCGATAGTCTGATCGCTTATGCTATACATAGTGCATCAGCACTGCTATGTATAGTGAAAATAACTCTCATATGAATGCCAGCTGAATGCTGACTTTCACAGAAAAATTGTCATGACAAGCATTGAGTTTTTTAGCATGGCAACCGACCGGCGGTCCACAGATACGTCTTGGGTGCGCAGATGGACACATGGAATGATTCTCCTCCCTGCTGATGAGTGTTAAATGCTGTGACCAGAGATTGACATTGACAGATCTGACATTTCCCTCTCCGTGGGTGCCACCATAATAACACCCAGGCAGCAGGCTAGCTGTCTGGGTGTTATGTTTGACACCAATCTCTCCTTCACCTACCATATACAATCTCTTGCCCGCTCTTGCCGCCTACACCTAAAGAACATCTCTAGAATCCGCCCTTTTCTCACCATGGAAACAACAAAAACCCTCACTGTAGCATTGATCCACTCCCGCCTGGACTACTGCAACGCTCTATTACTTGGCCTCCCCATTACTCGACTATCCCCTCTACAGTCCATACTGAATGCAGCAGCCAGGGTCATCCATCTGGCTAATAGGTACTCGGATGCGTCCGCTCTTCGCCAGTCCTTACACTGGCTGCCCATTCATTATAGGATCCAATTCAAAGTACTAGTTCTCACCCACAAAGCTCTCCACAGTGCCGCACCCCCCTACATCTCCTCCCTCATTTCTATCTATCGGCCTAACCGACTGCTGCGCTCTGCAAATGACTTTCGACTAACCTCTGCACTAATCCGCACCTCCCACTCCCGACTCCAAAACTTCTCCCGCGCTACGCCAATCCTCTGGAATGCTCTACCCCAAGAAATTAGGACTATCCACAATTTGCATGGTTTCAGGCGCTCCCTCAAAACACATTTGTTCAGAGCGGCCTATCACATTCACTAATCAAAGTCATTCTATGTGTAAGTGTGCGTGTGTAGCCCATTCACTATCTCCATCCATCCCTCACTCCCTCAAGATGGCTGGACCATCATTGTAAATGCACCATTGTATATACACACCTGTACTTTGTATCTCCCCCACCTCACTGTAGATTGTAAGCTCTCACGAGCAGGGGCGGCTTATTTTGCTTTAATTATTGTATTGTTAACGTTGTTACTTATGACTTGTGTTTTGAAACTGTTAAACTGTAAAGCGCTGCGGAATATGATGGCGCTATATAAATAAAGATTATTATTATTATTATTGACAAGTTAACAGCTGTACGCAGAGTTCTTCTTAACCCACGGCTGTTAGAGGCAGATGATGGCTGGATAATTCAGCCACCATCATGGTCTCAGCTTGCGAGCCCTCATCAAGGGCAGGGACATGACATATGATGTAACTGTACATCATATGTCAGGAAGGGGTTAAAATAATGGAGTCATGAAGGCCAAATACAGTATTGGAATCTTTTTTTTAATTTATTTCAAGAAAACATTTTAAATGAAATCAGAATCAACTTTGTAGTAGGTCTTGTTTGACCATTTTCTCTCCTTCATCTTTACAGCTCCAATGCAGAGTTATGTGTCTTCATGGTATCAAACAACACACACACCCTGTATAGTCCGATCCTGTTGTCACACTTTGTACCATAAGGCTCTTTGTTATAACTTACTGAACCCATGCTAACATAAGGTTTGTGGGGGATCAAATTTCAAATTAAAACCTATAGCAATATTTCATTTTGTATTTTAGATGCATTGGTACAACCAATAAAAAGGTGTTCATTGCCTGAAAATAAAGATTGCTATATTTCAATGCAATAAATGACGAAAGCGAAAACTGTCAAAAGTTAAGATAACAAACCCAAACACATCTTAAATCTAATCCCAGGATTCATTACTGTATTTTGCCAACTCAGAAATTATCGTTTCTAGTATCCAACTGTCAGTAGAGCATGATCATTATAACATTTCTTTCTACTGAAACCCTGGTTTCACAACTCCTTAGCACTCATAAAAAGATTTTTTTATGTTTGTCCAAGTAATATTTAACCAAATAACAAGACTGATTCGATGAGAGTGTTATCAGGTAATTAAGCAATACCATTGGTTCACCTCAGCCCTTTGCCTCACCTAAGATGAAGATACAATTTATACCCAGATAAGTCGTCGCTATACCTCCTTGCATTTCAGGCCACTGATTCTGTCGCTTCACACACTATATTTACAGTCCTTTATGGGAGTCATTTCTTATTGGTTTCTGCATTTACTTTATGGATAACATATACCCGGTAACCTGCAGTGATTGAAACTTACAAAGAGCCAAAGATGTCAAAGTTTGAAAAACCAGACCTTAGTGGCTTTGTGGTGTGGGACTATGTTGTATTTTCAGCTTTGCTGGTCATCTCCGCAAGTATTGGTGTCTTCTTCGCTATTAAAGAAAGGAAAAAGAAAACATCAAGTGAGTTTCTGGTTGGAGGCAGACAAATGACATGTGGACCTGTAGCTTTGTCACTGACAGCAAGTTTCATGTCTGCAATCACAGTTTTGGGAACACCTGCGGAGGTTGTCCGTTTTGGAGCATACTATTTCTTTTTTATAATCTCCTATTCATTTGTTATCATACTGTCTGCAGAACTTTTTGTACCAGTGTTCTACAGATCTGGTATCACAAGTACATGCGAGGTATGTGAAACTTATTGCTAACTGATCTGAAGATTACATTGCACCAATTTTCTATAGCAGGGGTCCCCAACCTGTAGCTCGGCAGCCATATGTGGCTCGCGATCCCATAAATTGTGGTTTGAGCACAAGGTCTAGCAAATGGGTATGAAGAGCACATCTCAAAATGGAAAATTTTGTGAGTATCCCTGTACAAAAAACATATCTGGATGCACATATGCAGGTCTTAGAGGTTTAGAGATAATCCAATTATGGCAACCTGGAGACAAGATGAAACTACCGGTCAGAGGAGGTGCTTTAAGTATGACGCAAAAGTGTTTTGCCAGTGTTTGATGGGAGAATACTGAATGGGGATTATTGTGGGAACCCCTGATCTCGGTATACTGCTACCAGGTGATTTATGTGTAAAAGCTTTGATTATCATTATATCCATAATGGGGACTTTGGTTGCAACTATTGTGAGAGGGGCAGGAGCAGGATGTAGCTTGGGACCCTCACTCAGAGTTGAATGTGGCTCTCAATGTCAGAAAGATTGGTGAACACTACTTTATAGCTATAATAAAATGTTAGCTTTTCATTTATATTGGCATGTAAAAGTTTGGGCGCCCCTGGTCAAAATTTCTGTGATTGTGAACAGTTAAGCAAGTTGAAGATGAAATGATCTCTAAAAGGCCTAACGTTAAAGATGACACATTTACTTTGTATTTTAGGCATCTTTTACATATTAAAAATTACAAAAAGGAAAATGGAAAAGTTTGGACATCCTGCATGGTTAGTATCCAGGAGCACCCCCTTTTGAAAGTATCACATCTTGTAAAAACTTTGTGCTTTTACATACTTCTGAAGCTGAATTATATGGTGAAGACGCAGGAGAGGTTTTCTTCTGATGACTTTTCCATGAGGGCCACATGGAACAATGTACCATAACTCCAGATTCTGCTAAATCTTTCTGAAGGTCTATTACAGTCAAGCGGGGGTTCTGATTTGCCTCTCTAGCAATCCTACGAGCAGCTCTCACTGAAATTTTGCTTGGTCTTCCAGATCTTATCTTGACCTTCACGGTTCCTGTTGACTGCCATTTCTCAAGTACATTTTGAACTAAGGAAAGGACAACCTGAAAATGCTTTGCTATGTCCTTACAGCCTTCTTTTACTTTGTGGACCTCCTTCATTTTCAATTTCAGAGTGCTAGGCAGCTGCTTAAAAGAACACATGGCTACTGTTTTTTGGCACAATGTTGGAGGAGGCTTTGTTTTTATAAAATTTGTATCATCTGGCCTTTCCTAATGATGATAGTGAACAAGCTATAATCCTAACAGCCTAATTAAAGTCTGAAACCTTGGTCAAAGTTATCTAAGCACACAATTCTCCAATGGTGCCCAAA
>VIAB01003843.1:89454-106372 GCA_009801035.1 Oophaga pumilio
TTGCAGTATCGTATCGCTCAACACTACTCATCATACATCTAAATGCATTCCTTGAGGGGTCTAGTTTCCAAAATGGGATCACTTGTAGGGGGTTTCCACTGTTTAGGCACATAAAAGGTTCTCCAAATGGGACCTGAAGTCGGCTAATGATTCCAGGAAATTTTACATTCAAAAAGTCAAATGACGCTCCTTCCCTTCCAAGCCCTGCTGTGCGCCAAAACAGTTTTCTCCCTCATATTGGGTATCGGCATACTCAGGAAAATAGCACAACTAATTGTTTGGTGCAATTTCTCCTGTTACACTTCTGAAAATACATTATTTTGTGCTGAAAACATATTTGTGGGAAAAATTTGAGTTTTTTTATTTTATGGCTCAACTTTAAAAACTTCTGTAAAGCACCTGAGGGTTCAATGTGCTCACCATACATCTACTTCAGTTGACTGAAGGGTCTAGATTCCAAAATGGTGTCACTTGTTGGCGATTTCCACTGTTTAGGCATATCAGAGGCTCTCTGAATGTGACATGGTGTCCGCCAATTGTTCCAGGAAATTTTACATTCAAAAAGTCAAATGGCTCTGATTCCCTTCTGAGCTCTGCTGTGTGCCCAAACAGTGGTTTTCTCCCTTATATAGGGTATCGGCATGCTCAGGAGAAATTACACAACAAATTTAGCGGTCCAATTTTTCCTGTTACCCTTGTCAAAATGAAAAATTTGGATCTGAAGTAAATTTTTTGTGAAAAAAGTGAAATGTTCATTTTTTTGCACGATCCAAAAATTCCTGTGAAGCACTTTAAGGGTTAATAAACTTCTTGAATGTGGTTTTGAGCACCTTAAGAGGTGCTGTTTTTAGAAAGGTGTCATTTTTGGGTATCTTCTATCATATAGACCTCTCAAAGTGACTTCAAATGTGATGTGGTCCTGACTCCCTATAAAAAATGGTTTTGTAAATTTTGCTGTAAAAATGAGAAATCGCTGGTCAACTTTTAACCCTTATAAGTTCCCAACAAAAAAAAATTTTGTTCCAAAATGTTGTTCATGTAAAGTAGATATGTGGGAAATGTTAATAACTATTTTGTGTGACATATCTCTGTGATTTAAGGGCATTAAAATTCTAAGTTGGAAAATTGTGAAATTTTCGCCAAATTTCTGTTTATTTCACAAATAAATGCAAGTTATATCAAAGAAATTTTACAACTGTCATGAAGTACAATATGTCATGAAAAAACAGTCTCAGAATCAGTGGGATCCGTTGAAGCATTCTAGAGGTATAACCTCATAAATTGACAGTGGTAAATTGAATGAATGCCATGAGAGAGCACAAATGAATGGCACAGCTGCACATCTCTGGGATAATGAATTACCTCTGACTCCTAGGGATCACGGGTGCCATGTCAAATGACTAATAAGAAAATGTCCACATCCAAAATGCAAAAGATGCAAGGCACTCACTGTCCCGATTTATGTTCTTTTATTGTGGATTATACATACAAAGCAGGAGAGCTCTCAGTGGAGCCGAATTGAACGCCGACCGTTTCGCTCAGTACTGCGCTTCTACAAGTAAATTGGCCTGGTTCATTAACATGCAAATCACCGGCGGGGGTAAAGGGTTTAAGACACTCTAAACTCAATAAGAGTTATGTGTGGTCACATAGAGAGATGGGAGAGTAGGGGCATCACCATACCTTTGTATGTGTTTAAGGACATGTGGTGATGTCACTCCCACATGACCAGTCATGTGATATTTGTTAGCTGGGTGTCACCTATATAAGGTAGATTACTGCTGACCACAGGTGTCTGTGGCTGGAGGTGTGGAGACCTCCAATGGGTGTGTGCTAAAGACACTGACCCACTGTACTATGTGGACTGTGTATTTTCCTGTTTGTTACTTTGTGCCAGAGAAGGCTGTTTTTGTTTTTCTAACCTGAGCAGTTTATGACGTTTTAATAAACTTGCTTGGATATCCGAGTGCAGTCGCTCTCCTGCTTGCCTCCCGTCGCACCTGAGCGAGACCAAATCCCTACAATTGGTGGAGACGTGCGAGCAGCATTCCCAGCGGAGAAGTGATACGGTACTGCATGTCTTGGGTCAAGGCTGTAGCCAGTCAGCAGGAATTGCCGGGGAAAATGGAGGATACAGCAGAGCCAGCAGGAGCATCGGCAGCAGATGCAGCAGAGCCAGCAGGACCACTGGCAGCGGATGCAGCTTCTGGTAACCGCCATCCAGGGCAGGACGAGCGCCACAACCCCAGGTCTGGCTGATGACACCCACGTCAGGAAGGCTGTAAGACGCACATTGCAGAAAATGACCCCTGGGGATAATGTTGAGGCTTTCCTGACAGTATTTGAGAGGGTCGCTGAGAGAGAAAAACTTCCACCAGAGCAGTGGGCAGAGATACTGGCACCGTACCTGACGGCGGAGCCCCAGAAGGCGTACTATGACTTGACATTGCAGGACGCCAAGGAGTATCATAAACTGAAGGCTGAGATTCTCGCACGTTTGGGGGTGACAATGACTATCAGGGCACAGCGAGTTCACCGCTGAGCCTATCACCGGGACAAACCGCCACACTCCCAAATGTTTGACCTGTTGCACCTGGTCCAGAAATGGCTGCAGCCAGAATCCGCTACGCCTGTGCTGATAGTGGAAAGAGTGATGATGGATCGGTTTGTGCACTCCCTGCCGAAGCCCATACAAATTTGGGTTGCCCAGGGTGATCCCCGGAATGCCGATGAACTGATCGGACCGGTTGAAAGATACCAGGGAGTGGAAGGCTCCTTGGGGAGGCAGCCCATTCTGTACTGGGGGTCCTACCAGGGGGCAAAGTCCCAAAAAAGGGGTGGGGTGCCCAAGATCAAAATGGCGAGGGGAGGTGGTGTCCAAGGTCCCTATGGGTGATATCTGTTGGAGGTGCCACGGGCCAGGACATATAGCTGCCCGGTGTCCCCAGACCACTGAGCAGATGGACTGCAGCATGGGACGCCGTATTTCATTCTATGCATATCCAGCCTGCAGTGTGAACTCGTTCCCCAATAAGGGTCCTCAAGCATGTCTCGTGAAGGTGAACGGTAAAGCAGTAACGGCGCTGCTAGACTCTGGGAGCTTAGTGACCCTGGTGAGGGCCACTTTTCCTCTCAACATACTCCTGGGGGAAAAAGTCGGTGTTCGATGTATACATAGTGATGTAAAGGACTACCCTATGGCCAGAGTGGACATTGAAACAACGCATGGCACTGAGTCCCATGAAGTCGGCGTCGTTCAGTACTTGGTGCACCCTATAATTATAGGCCGGGATTTCAGTTTGTTTTGGGATCTGTGGGGAAAGGATTCTGAGGTCACTAGCGAGAATAGGGAACCAGTAAATCATAATAAAGTATGGCCACACCCAGAGTGGACGGAGTCCCAAACTAAGGGGGTGAGGAGAAAAGAGGTGACGGCAAATAAGCCGATGGACCGTTGCCGGGTTCAGTGTTTGAACAGCGCATGTCCCGAATGGTGTACTGACTTTCCATCTGACAGGGGATCACAGAACTGTTCTGTAGTAGTCAATGGAGAGTGGGTGAGTGGACTTCTAGACTCAGGGAGCCAGGGGACCCTGCTGAGCGCCACTCTCCCTGTCTATCTGATTCCCGGGAGGAAGATGGAAGTCCACTGCATTCATGGGGTCGCTAGGGATTATTCGGTGTCCAGGGTAATTATTGAGACACCCGCTCTTATTTCCAGTCATGATGTCCCTGTAATCCCAAACTTGCCATGCCCTATAGAAATAGGCCGGGACTTTGAATGGTTTTGGGATCTGTGGAAGGAAAGGGGAGTGTCTGATTGCTCGGAAGGGAACCAGAATGACCCTAAGGAAGCCCCACCACCTGAGGGTACCGAGTTCCTGCTGACCGGAAGAAAGTGTGGGTCAGACCAACGCGGGGACTTTGGGATGACCAAACGTGGGACTATGAGAAACTGGGTAGCTCCAGGGATAGGGGCAGACACCTGGTCAAATGGGGACTTGCTGTTCCAGGATGACAGGGGGAGTGGGAATGACTCCTATGCAGACTGTGACTCAAACTCAAGCGAAAGCAAGTGCAGCAAGGTGGAGTCGAGTCCAAGTGGCAGATCTTCTCCTCGCCGCAGGGGCTGCAGAACGGCAGGACAGGCTACACTCTCTAAGAAGAGAAATGAGGAGGAAATAATGCTGCCACATGTACTGGATAAAAGAGAGCAAGACCATGAGATAGAGCTGCTTAAAGAGACAGTCGGGCGAGAAAGGGTCCTAAAACAAGTGATTGAGCAACGAGTGGATGAGCTGGAGAAGGAAGTCTCTAAGCTCCAAGGTCACCTGTCAGCATGTCAGACTGTGAACAAAGCCCTATTGAAAGATACGGAGGTGCTCAGAGAGGCCCAAGAGAAGCATCAGCAGGAACTTCTACAGAGAGAGGATGAGCGTCGCTGCAGGCCAGAGGAGCTAGAGAAAGCTCTCCAAGAGCTCAAGATAGAGAAGGAGGCTAATGCCCAGCTCCAGAAATCCGCGTCAGACCAGGAAGTCGAATTTTTGCGCTCTCCCGATCTGATCGTAATGAAGGAGAATGAGCTGGAGAGGAGGACCAAAGAAGGGGCCTCAACAGAGAAAGAAATCCAACAGGGGAAGTGCCATACAGATCGCCACACCAGGGAGGTCGGTATCATGGAAGAATGCACTGACTCTCAGGACAATAAAGGCCACCAGTCGGTCCAAGAAGGTGAAACTTCGGGTGTCATGTGCATAAAATAGTTACCCGAAGACATACGAGATGCGTGTGCCAGTGAGGATGAGCCAGATATGAAGCAGTTGGTCATATTGTCAACTAGGGAAGTCACAGTGAAGCGGGAAGCTGTCATAAGGGATATGCAGCTACCATGCCACCGCATGAAGCCAATCATGCTGTTGAGGAATAAGGAAGCTACTCGACGTCTGGAGCAAGCAAGAAGTGCTCAAAGTCGGCGTGGGTTGGTGGAAAGCCTTGGGAAGATCCGGATGCTCCTGGAGGCATACCAGGGAAGAATAGAGCAGCTAAGACTTGAGAAGGAGCAGACCAACAGACAGCTGAAAGAGTTGGGAAGAAAAAGGCCGCCACCTTCAACCCATGGTATAGAGAGGCGAAGAGGTTCGCTTAAGAGTGAAAGTCCTCGAACTGGAGCTAATACAGGACATAGATGGCCTGAAGTGAGAGGTAGAAGCAGTGAAGCCTCAGTTAGCTCAGGACTCAGTGACCTAATCAGAGACCCTGTAATGGATGAAATGACAAGGGGACATTCCTATCAAAGAACGTGACAGAGTCAGATGACGGATGCCTTGAAAGGGTTCAGTAGCAGGGCCCGACTTTGACAGACCGTTTAATGGTCGGAGACGACTGAAAGGAGTTTCTAGTCGGTGAATGAAAGGTGCCAAGCCCACGGCTTTAGGCAGGGGGAGAGGTATGTAGCGATATGAATGGTCACATAGAGAGATGGGAGAGTAGGGGCATCACCATACCTTTGTATGTGTTGAAGGACATGTGGTGATGTCACTCCCACATGACCAGTCATGTCCATGTGATATGTGTTAGCTGGGTGTCAGCTATATACGGTTGATTACTGCTGACCACAGGTGTCTGTGGCTGGAGGTGTGGAGACCTCCATTGGGTGTGTGCTAAAGACACTGACCCGCTGTACTATGTGGAGTGTGTATTTTCCTGTTTGTTACTTTGTGCCAGAGAAGGCTGTTTTTGTTTTTCTAACCAGAGCAGTTTATGACGTTTTAATAAACTTGCTTGGATATCCGAGTGCTGTCGCTCTCCTGCTTGTCTCGCGTCGCACCTGAGCGAGACCAAATCCCTACAGCCTCTTAATGAATCAAGCACCTCTGACTCCAAGATGACTGCTAATCAAAACTGACATGAGCAATACGCTTAACGAATAGGTGCCAAAAAAAACAAAATTAAAAACATTTCAAGAAAGTATATCCCCAACCAATCCCATCTGCTCCTAGGAAAGAAGGAGGGAAGAAAGATAAAAATGAAAGCACAAAAAACTAGATTTGTCCATATTTGTACCTTTTTCTCTTTCTGAGAGTCGTTAATAAACTTTGACGTTCTCTCATTTGCATAGCTGTGATTTATAAGAATAAACCGGAATTGAAATGTAAGCTCCCTAGATGATCTGTTTTCTCTTTGACAAAAATAACCATGTAGTCCTAATAATTGTGCCAGCATCACTGTGTCTAGCAATTCAAGTCATGGCACTATAAAAACAGCAATCAAAATTTCCCATAAAAGAGTCAACTTCTGTAACTCCACCACAATTAGTCATAGTGACACATTACAGTAGCAGTCATAGCACCTTTATAGCAAGAAGGTACGTTCCCACCACTGCTTTGTTCACGACTAGCACACAGTTAAATGTAAGTGGACTATCAGCTGCAACTTTCTATTAATTCAATGAATTTACTTATGTTGCAGCTGATCTTATTGGTTAAGATGAGAAAATTGATTCAATATGAATCAATTTTGAGTCCTTTTTTATGAAAATTTAACTCTAAAAATTTGCAATTTGATTCTCATAAAATGAACAATGCAAAAAAAATTGCTCAGTCACAGAAAAATGATATGACCTTAGGTGCAACTATGCTGGATTTCCCATAATGTCTTACAACTATTATATCACATTGTATAGCACAGCCAACCATTGGCTATCATTGTATGCACTAAAAAGCAGAAGTAAGACTGCACAATACTTTTACAGAAAAAAATCTGATCGTGAGCTTGCTTGTCACATGTGATTTTAAAGAGATTTTTCATTTCTTGTAAAATCCTGTTCGTGAAAAAGAATAATAGGCTTTAACAATTCAAAAGAAAATTAATCAAAATCCAGATATTTTACTGCAAGTGCATAACTCAGAAAATGCTTTTTGCAAACTTTTTTGCATATTCATTTACAGTTGTGCTCAAACGTTTACATACCCCAGCAGAATTTTTGCTTTCTTGGTCTTTTTTCAGAGAATATGAATGATAACACCAAAACTTTTTCTCCACTCATGTTTAGTGGTTGTGTGTGCATAAAAGCTGAGTGAGTTTCTGAGATCCAGACAGGCTCTTGCATCTTTCATCCAGCCACTGACAGTTCTGGATTATGAGTCATTGGGAAAGCAAAGAATTCTCAACAGATCTACTGGAAAAGGTATTTGAACTGTATAAAACAGGAAGGGGATACAAAAAGATATCCAAAGAATTGATAATGCCATTCAGCAGCATTCAAACTGTGATTAACAAAAGAAAAATCAGAAGCTCTGTAAAAACAAAACCACGGTCAGGCAGACAAACAAAAATTTTGTCCACAACTGCCAGGAAAATTGTTCGGGATGCAAAGAAAAACCCACAAATAACATCAGCGAAAATACTGGACTCTGAAATCTAGCGGTGCGGCTGTTTCAAGATGCACAATAAGGAGGCACTTGAAGAAAAATGGGTTGCATGGTCGAGTCGCCAGAAGAAAGCCATTACTGTGCAAATGCCACAAAGTATCTCACCTACAATATGCAAAACAGCACAGAGACAAGCCTCAAAACTTCTGGAACAAGGTAATGGTGGACCAAAATTGAACATTTACATTAAACCATAACGTTACATTTGGAGAGAGGTCAACAAGGACTATGATGAAAGAAACACCATTCCTACTGTAAAACACGGAGGTGGATCGTTGATGTTTTGGGAATGTGTGAGCTACAAAGGCACAGGAAACTTGGTCAAAGTTTATTTATTTAATTTACTCATTTATATAGCGCCATTAATTCCAAAGCGCTTTACAGACATTATTGGCACTGTCCCCAATAAGGCTCACAATCTAAATTCCCTATCATTATGTCTTTTGGAATGTGGGAGGAAGCTGGAGTACCCGGAGGAAACCCACGCAAACATGGGGAGAACATTCAAACTCCTTGCAGATGTTGTCCTTGGTGGGATTTCAACCCAGAACCCCAGCGCTGCAAGGCTGCAGTGCTAACCACTGAGGTACTGCGCCGCCCAGTTGAAGGAAAGATAAATGCAGCACGTTATCAGCAAATACTGGAGGCAAATTTGCAATTATTAGCCCTGAAGCTTCTCACGGGACGTACTTGGACATTCCAACATGACAATTAGCCAAAACGCAAGGCCAAGTTGACCTATCATTGGCTACAGCAGAACAAAGTGAAGGTTCTGGAGTGGCCATCTCAGTCTCCTGACCTCAATATGATTGAGCCATTCTGGGGAGATCTCAAGCGTGCCGTTCATGCTAAACAGCCCAGGAATTTACAGGAACTGGAGGCTTTTTGCCAAGAAAAGTGGGCAGCTTTATCATCTTAGAAAATAAAGAACCTCATACACAACTACCACAAAAGACTTCAAGCTGTCATTGATGTTAGAAGGGGCAATGCACGGTATTAAGAAATGGGGTATGTAAACTTTTGATCAGGGTCATTTGGATGTTTTGGTTTGTCATTATGATTTATAAAGAGAAAACACAGTAGTTTGACAATAAATGGCTTCACCCAACCACTTACCATGAGTGGAAAAAAAGTTTTGCTGTTTATCATTCATATTCTCAGAAAAAAAGGCCAAGAAAGCAAAAATTCTGCTGGGGTATGTAAACTTTTGAGCACAGCTTTTAATAACTAAATTTTACATATGTACACACCACACAAATACAATGCCATGTTACAGGTACTGAATGCTTGTTCATGTACCTACCTAGCATTTGTCATTTTGTCATTGTAGAGAAGGAGGTCGTATTGAAAAGAAAAAAAAATGAAAAAAAAACTATAAATACTGACCTGCTTTGCATTTCTTATTATTTTTTCTTTTTGGCAGGGGTTGAATAATTGAGGTTAATAATAGTGGTGTAAAAAATGTAAGATAAACAAAAAAATGGAAATGAGAATGAATAGATTAGTATAAAAGAAAAAAAACAACATTCCACTGCTAAGCATGTGGGACCAGCTAGCAGCAGCAGAAACATCATTACAATGATCATCATCAGCTGTCCAGGCAGTAATAGTACCAAATGCAGACTATAATCAGCCTCCTTTGCTTCTGAAAAGAATATTGGTAGGTACGAAGTGTATTGTGTTATGAAATTTATGGCAGATAACTCATGTAAGTCATAGCAGGATGATGTTATCTCTAACAGCGACAGTCTGCATGAACTCAAAAGACTAAAAGAGAGAATTTTTGGACACTTTTTTATGTAAAAAATACATGAAAAAACTATCAGACCACTGTGTTATTAAATTTGTTGCTGGTTACAACTCAATTACCATCTATTTTTATGGTGCGGTCACTTTGACAATGCTATGACTGTGTTTGTGCTAAAGATATTGAAAGGGGTTAGATATAGTCTTAGTAGAATTCAGAGTATTATATACATTTTTTCAGGACAATTGTATTACCTTCAATTCCCAGAAAATCTGTCTACTCACTCCAGGGAAGGAAGTTTCAAGGCTGTTACAAAGTGGCACGAAGGCAATGAAGGAATGACACCATAAATAAATAGATCACACCGCCAGGGTAGATTTCATAGAGAGGTTGTACATTTTACTATAACAAATATGTCGGGGACATGATTTTATGCCACTCACTGATATATATGTATTATATGTTTTCCTACTTTGTGATGCACCACCTGTTATTTTACTGCTGCCTTCTTTAGAGATTGCACAGCACTCCTGTTCTCAAACTGGCAGTTATTGGAGGAGCATGTGACCTTAGCAGGAGGTTGATTGGTGGACAGGTCTGGTCACATGCCCCCCTTTCCCCCACTCCTACCTCACCCTTCACTAGCAGCCATTTTGAGAACAGCAACTCAGTGTAGTCCATGAGGAAGCCTGCACATAAAAGTGAGGGATCTGAACCTGTAATACATATACAGTATATTAATAAGTGACACAAAATATCCATAACACATTTGTTAAAATTCAGATGAAGTGTCTGGCTCTGTAATGTAAATCTTATAAATACATGTTTTAAGAAGTCAAGTCAATAGTCTATCCCATCATACTTCTGTTGAATTAAATGTCTTGTTACTGAGTCTTGGTACCAAGATTCAATATCAAATCATTGTTGAAGACATGGATAACAAACTTAACAACATATTCCCTGGTGAAATACGTCATTCAGAGTTTCCCTTCTCCAATCTAAAACCTGTACTGTAATTTCGATTTTTAGATCCTTTACACTGGAGTGGTCGTCTATGCACCAGCATTGGCTTTGAATCAGGGTAAGTAAGTCAACATATGAGCCTTCCATGGATGCTCTCATTAGTCTGACTTTACAAAATATTTAGTCTTCTATTTAAGTCCTTCCTATGTGTGCTGCAAATTACATACGTCTGTCTATGTGTGAAGAATATGCCAGATGCTGGTGTATGGAGCGGGCTTATCATATGCCTCCAACAGTAGCAACAAGAACTAGCCCTGATTGCTGATGGTAAGTTACATCTAAGGTGCAAGGTCATGGTGGTGCACTGTTTTTCACACCAATGGCCTTCTTTCCCCAGCAATGCTGTCATGGGTTTGCCATCAAAAGATTAAAGAATTGAAAGTTCAAGTCCCATACTGGGACTAAATAAAGAAGTAAAAAAGAACAGTTTTAAAAATAAAAATCAAATCACCCTTCTTTTTCAGCCACCACACCTTCCTTCCAAACTGTAATATAAAACAATCACAATGTCACATTGTTCCCTAAAATTGAAACAATATAAACATCAGCTGACCATGCAAAAAAACAAGCTCTCACGAAGGTCCAATGAATAATAATAATAAAAAAGTTATGGCAACACAAGTACATTATTTTTAAAGAACTCTTTGAACTTGTTTTATAATGTAAAATTTAACTTCACTGTTGAAATAAATAAAAAAAACTTTGATTTCACTATAATTATACAAACTTGTAGATTCAGGTTGCCTAGTAATTTTTACTGCAGAATGCACACCATAAAGACAAACCAAAGGTGTCTTTCAAAACTACAAATTAGTCCACTAAAAACAATACCTCATGCAGCTATGTTGATGGGAAAATAAAAAAGTTAAGAATCTTAGACGAGGGGTAGGAAAAATTGAACGCTCAAAAACAAAAAAATCAAAAATTGTCTGCTGCAGGAAAAGGTTAAAATGGAACTAAAATACTATCTTTTTAAAGTCTTAGTATAACAGGTAAAGTAGTTGGTAAGTTTCCTTCGAAATGTAATTACATAGGCATTAAACATGTCAACCCTGTAAGATTAATATCCCTCTATTACAAGCTGCCTGCCATAAGGTAAAACACCACAGGTCCAATTTGGAGCCATCATTATGCCTAATTATCCATCTCCAAGCTGTTACATATGGGATCTTGACCTGTGTCCTTACCATAAGGTGTTTCTAAAATGAATCATTCTTGTCTTCATCGCGATCATAACTCATAGATGTAATTATTTCCTCTTATTACCAGTCAATGTGTTCAGAGACTGCTACCTGGACAGATATTCAATTCTAAAGCCATGTGATAGAATTGATTCATCAGGTTGGGATTCTCAGCCTATCATGTTGATATTGCATTTTTCTGCTTAAGTACATCCACATTTTAAGTGTTAAAGTCCCATGTATGCAATGAACTTCTTGTAATAAAGCCAATTCACGCTAATGTTGCGGGGTGTTGAGGTATTTTGATGGGTTGTGAGATGCTGGTCTGGTGCTGAGTGATCTCGCTATCATCTACTAATTTTCATGGGTTTTGCTGTACCGATAACCCAAGTCCTCTGGGTTTAGTTTGCTTTAAAAAGCAAACTGTGCTTTACTCGACCTTTGTTGGTCGAGAGCTGTATCCACTATTGCTTCTCTTTATTTGTTATTATTTGTAGCCCTGCTGTCATGTTAACAGTGCTGCAGTCGATCACTGAGCCTAACGGCTCTGATCGGCTCATTCCATCAACTCAAACAGCGCTGTGGAGCTAAGTTTTGGCTGTGGTCCTGTTGATGTGTCTTAGACAACAACAGTCACTAAGGGCCCCATCTCACATAGCGACACACCAACGATCCCGACAATGATCAGGATCGCTGGTGTGTCGCTACATGATCGCTGCTGAGCTGCCAAACAGGACAGCGACACTGCGGGTAATGTCGCCTAGTTACCCGCAGTGTACGTTGGATACCAGCCCCCTGATGCAGGGAGCGAGTAACCAAGGTACACGTCGGGTTTCCAAGTGCTGCGCGGTGCCTGGAAACCTGACGTGTACCTTGGTTACCAGCTCCCCTGCAGCAGCGCGCTGGTATCCAAGGTACACATCGGGTTTCCAGGCACAGCCCCACGCCTGGAAACCCGATGTTTACCTTGGTTACCAGGAGATCGCTGGTCTCCTGTCTGTCACACGCAGCGATGCGTGCTGGCCAGCGGGAGACCAGCGATAAAAAAAAAAGTCCTGGCATTTCTGACACGACCAGCGATTCACAGCAGGGGCCTGATCGCTGGTACG
Organism: Oophaga pumilio; assembly: GCA_009801035.1. Lineage (NCBI taxonomy): Eukaryota > Metazoa > Chordata > Amphibia > Anura > Dendrobatidae > Oophaga > Oophaga pumilio. Next base: position 101,945 of record VIAB01003843.1, read on the forward strand.
TGTCAGACATAGCGAGATCGCTGCTGAGATCGCTGTTTTGCAGCGATCTCGGTAGCGATCTCGCTATGTGAGACGGGGCCTTTAGATCAGCTGTAGAGATTTAGTGCTGGACCCAGGGAGTCTGAGTAGTGTGCACTTTATGTTTTTCTTTAAACAAACTCTTTTGGTGTTCAGGGATTTTTCAAAACTCCCTTTATGCATAGTAAGCAGGGTTGCAATTAGGGGACATCTAAAAGGCTTACCAATTAATGACCTTTATTTCCCATTGGCGTGATAATTTTAAAGCCTTGGATGAGCTGGTTCCTTAGAATTCATTCTTCATTAGTTAAATGTAGTATGAAAAATCAGGAAAGGGAGACACTCAGCATGTGCAGTTATTTTTCCACTGGAAACCAGACAATTTGAACTTCTCATCTACATGTCTCATACTGGTAAAACCCCCTTTCATATAAAATAATCTCTGGAGGCAGATTCTCAGTGAGATCTATGTCCATCCTGTAGATCGTAACAGCTAATTTACATATTAAAAAAAATGTGAATTTCTCTGGAATAAGATATCAGATCTCAGATATCAAGGTATCAGTTTATTCTTCTTTGACCTACATGCCCATATAGATAGCTTAGGAGGGTTGATCTGACCTGACAAATTCCCTTTAAGTCCTTTTCATCCAGACTAAAAATGTTGAGGCGCAAAAACTTATAGAATCCGAATATATTCAAAACATGTAAAAATCACAACAAACGTATCACTATTGATTTTGTAAATGCAAAGCAACAAGACCACCACTTATATCATATACAAGAGACAATTAAAAAAAAATCTTGCTCAAAAATCAGAAAGCACAAGACAGATACTCACCTTATGTGACGTAGTTCACAAAGTAGCAATTTAGTTAATATATCTCCAGCATGCAACATAAAGATATTATATTGCGCCTGTATTGTTGGCAAAGTACACTTGTTGATAAGCCTGTCCTCGGTGAACATACTGCCAAAGAAACGTTGTTATGTTTGAATTATGCTGTGGACAGAAATTGAGCATGACCATCATTAAACACAATTGACCATCGCTGACCATCATGGCCATTGTTAAACACAATTTTTCAGTTCATGTATGATCTACATAATTTCTTGACTTTGGAAATACAGACTTTACTTGTACTGAGCACGAGTTCAAGCCTGTAATATCCAGAGCTTCATTTACAGTCCTGTTGAATGCTATTGGAATAATTGCCATACATTATTATTCGTATACATTTATATAGCGCCATTTATTCCATGGCGCTTTACATGTGAAAGGGGTAATATAGACAAGTACAATAAACATGTGTAAGACAAGGGACACACAAGTACAGAAGGAGAGAAGACCCTGCCCGCGAGGGCTCACAGTCTACAGGGATGGGTGAGGATACACTAGGAGAGAGTAGAGCTGGTTGTGCGGTAGACTGAGGATCATTGCAGGCTGTAGGTGTGTCGGAACAGGTGGGTCTTCAGGTTCTTCTTGAAGGTTTCCATTGTTGGTGAGAGTCTGATGTGTTGCGGCAGAGAGTTCCAGAGTATGGGGGAAGCACAGGAGAAGTCTTGTATGCGGTTGTGGGAAGAAGAGATTTGGACAGATACATCCTAACACTATAGCTAAGCTACTATCACTTATTGATATTACCATACAGTGTCTGATATAAAGATGACCCTCAACTGACTGCAAATTTTGAAAGCTTAAGCATTGTCTTTTTTTAATTGATGAGCCTTTGAAAATCAGCTTACAATAGCATACTATAGAGCCTAGCAACTAGACATGAGCAGACCGTTTGAATCGCGCATTTGCCAGCGTCACCAAATTCCCCTCAAAAATATGTTGTGTTGGATAAGTTTGCATCAAATCACAATACTGGAAAGCTTCAAATTGTTCGGAGAACATATGTTACCTTTTGTAAGGGAAGAAAGATGAGAGAGGACAGAGTGAGATAGAGATAGGGGCAGGAAGAGAAGAGAAAGACATTTAGTTTCAATGTGATCCTTACAATCCCCTTATCCAGTGAGTCTGGGAATGAAACCTAGCTAAGCTGTACCAACAGCCAGTCTAGCACCCAGTTGTGCTCCACTGGGACCTGCTAATCTCTGATAACATAGGTATGATCCACTCAAAAAACTAAGATATACCATGTAATGTAATAGCAGCAGGGTATTGTGGGGAAGCCCGCTCGGCCTCAGAAAACATCATTAGCCCAGTCTCTGAAGCTTCAGCACTGTGCAAAATAGCGCCAAGCATGATTTTTTTTCTTTTGCCAATCTCACAAATCGAATATGAAAAAGTTAATATTTTTGTGGAATTGCAAATTTCAGGAAATTTTGCTCTAAGTTGAAGCTCTGCGGATCTATCAGCTCATCTCTTCTATCAAGTATTATTGCCTGGGGATGTAATAGTTGCTGCAAGTGGAATGCGTTTTTTGAATGGTGCCCATTAAAGTGGTCATAGCGCATACAAACTGAAAATGTCCCAACGGATCAGCAATTTAAACATTTATACTAATACACTGTAGATAAAATATAAACTAAAAAGCACATGGCAGGTACTGGACAAATGAGACAGAGTATAACATGTAAATCACATATACACAAAATTTTTTACAGTTTCTAGCTACACGAGCCACGGGCAGCATGTATAAGACATATATGTTTGACTCTGAAGGGCTGCAGTGTTTTAGAGAAAAACATTCTTTCAAAAGCCTCCGGGGATCAGACAAGTTGGTCCCTGACTTCTACCCACTTTCTCTGCTTGAGTGTTGGGTGTCTGTGTGTATAGGGGGAGACTTGTCATTCTCTGGCAGTGGGCAGGGAGAAGCCACTAGAGATGTTCGCTTCCAACTAGCCTACAGTGCGACTAAGTCTCTGATGGCTTTTAAAGTATGTTTTTTGCTGAAATGTTTCAGAGTCAAACATGCATGGCTGAAAAAATACAGTCAGTGACTGATACATGCTGCCCTTGGATCATGAAGTATATATCAGCTGTTAATAGGGACATCATTAGGCACTTTAATTCAGGGCCTACACCCAGAATCATAAGTGTAAAGCTCAGAATTTCTAGGTCTGCACTTTCCAATTTTAAATAAAGCATATTTTAAATATTTTATTCAAGTACAAGCTACTGGGATACTGGGTAGCTCAGCAGCACTGACACTCTGGCCTCTCAGTCCATATATGCAGGTTGCACTTCATCCGTCCTATCCTCTACTCAGCCAGTTACTTAAGCTTCCTGCTCCCATCTTCCAATCTGTGAAGGGCGGCAGCTGAACACACAGACCCATGAACTCTTCATTAGCAGCAAGAGATGAGGATTGCTGTGAATGCTAACTGCTATCTGTCTGTTTCTTCAGAGCAGTAATGGCGGCACAATCAGAAAGTACAATCAGTGTTTTAATAACTGTGATCCTGGGCTCTGAGTTCTCTGTTCTGTGGAGCATTAGATTTGTCATCCACATAAAACACCAACCAAGCACGGAGCTCCTAACACAGTCACTAATCACTGCTTGTAATCTATGACAGTTCTACCACAGGTCATTATCATTGTTGTGCTGAATCCAAGCTAGGAATGGCCCTTGACACTATTTCACCTGCAATATATTCTGTGTTATCTGTGGTGTTACATAGGATTGCAGATAACATCTTTTATTAATATAGCACACACTCACTCACGGGTAATGGAAAAAGGGAAGACCCTCTACAGGGAGATGCTGCACCCACACCAACTGGTCCTTGTACAGATTAAAATACCCTAACCACAAAACTAAAAAATACTACCTCGGATCTGGCTCCCTAAAAGGCCATCAAGGGGTATCTGGTACCTCCTGAGTAACTAGACTGAAGACTGCAACACACTGTCAAAAGGAGGAGAGGAATATGTGCAGGAACACATGAAAACCAAGGGTGAGAAAAATAAAGCACATTCATATAAGGTATAGAGGGAAGGTTAAAGAAAGCCAAACATAAACCGAACAAGAACAACCTCCCAGAAACCTAAAGAAGAGAAAGGAAGAGGAACTGGGAAGGAAAACAAACATACTCACTGCAGGAATTCAACTGATGCTTATTATGCAAGGTAAACTTCTTAGCTGAAGAGCTGGAACTCCTAAACCCCAGTCCACCTAGAAGTATAGCCAGCAAGGAAGTGCAGAGAAGGGTGAACATATAAAACCAAACACAGAATGTGAATGGGCAGACTAAAATGGGAAAATGGAAAACACTTGGAGAGGAACAAACCAAGAAGGGGAACAAAGACTATTAGAACCATCAGCATTTTGATAGGGAAGAAAAGGCAATAGCTCAGCACAGTCAAATCTCCAAACCGAGCCATGACACATTTACCGTATTTTTTGGAGTGGACCATAAGATGCACCTAGAGAAAACAATAGAGGGAAAATAGTGGGGAAA
>VIAB01003844.1:16488-28002 GCA_009801035.1 Oophaga pumilio
CTGCTGTCAGTGATTGATAGCAGCGTTTAACTGGTTAGCAGCCATTAAGTGCGGCAAAGATCCACTGTACTGCGTATCCACCACCCCATGTGAACATATCCTAAATATTTTTTCCCCTATTTTATGTTATTCTACATTTCTTTTAGATACAAATGTTGCCTGGACTTTGATTTTAGACACTTAGGATTATATTATTTCACCATATAATTGGGATGCAGAGGTTCACAATGTTTCCATCTGATCATGAAGGTCGAATTCATGTCTCTATGAAGTTCCACTTTATGTTAATCTTTCTATTTGTTCCGTTTCTGTCAGTAGTGTTTACTTCTGGAAAAAGATACCAGATCTTGATGTTTAATATTCTGTATACTCCATGTACATCGAACCGGATTTGGAAAATTCAAGGCTCAGATTTCTAAGTACTTTGCAGTTCAGCTGATCTGATGATGTTCGGCCGGGCTCCTTGACAGTACATACCAAGCACAGAATGCAAAAATGGTCCTGATTGATCAATGAGACCAAAAAACATACTTTTGTTTGTGTCTGTAGTGCGTTTTCCTTGACGCTGAGTACACACTCCGTTGTCTGCCATCTAGAGCCATCCATCATTTTCATCTGAACTTGCCTTGACTTGACCTTGTCCGGACAAGGTGTCCGTCCGCATAGTGAACTGACATACAGGACGTGTCTTCAGTCTAGACTAAGATGTATACATCACTCGGTGCCGGTAACCATCCTGTATTTTTATCCAGTCAATTCTTCTTTTCTGCTGTCAGAATAAAAGTGAACAACCTGATGGCAATACACAAAGGCCCCGATTCATCATTTGCTTGTTTCTTTTTTTTTAGGGATTCTTTCATCAGGTTTCTGCCACGTAATCTCAGTGACGAATAAAAAGAAAGATACTATGATTCCAGCAATGTGTCACTTACTCGGCTGCTTGATGTAGTTTTAATAAAATCATTGTTTTATCAGCAGGAGATTATCAATAGAGGACTAGTAAACTTGCAGCCATGTAGTCCTCCATATTCATGAGCTCGACTTAACTCCATCTCCACCATTGATTGGCAGCTTTCTTTGTACGCACAGTGTACCCAGAAAGCTGCCAATCAGTGAGGTGGGCGGGGTTATACAAAGCTCAGCATTCAGAGAACTGCTCGATCTGCAGCAGATAAAATAATGATTTTATAACAACACAACATGCAGCCCAAAAAGTGATATATATTGCTGGAATCAGCGTCTCTGCCCCTACATAATACTGCTCTCAGGTGGGGTAGCAAAAATCTGCAGACAGATTCCCTTTTTTTGTTTTTTGTCTTGTGGAATTTGTTGACCTTTTTTTGCACCAAATTCTTCAAACTGGTGGACACGATTCAAGAATTTTGTACAATTAACCTTTATAGCGAACCCTTAGCTCAAAATATTGCACTTTTTGCAAAATATCAAAACCAAGGGAAAAGACAGGAAGTTTTTTGCCATAAAAATTCCAAAAGTTTATTAATGTAGATTAAAATAATAACAATGGGGGTAAAATATACTAAAAACGGGAACAACAATGCAAAAGACAGCCACAAAAAAAAGAGAACAATCCCAAAAGTATGTTTATAGCCACTACATGATAGATTCTAATCAATTAGTGTTATTACAAGGCCAAACAAAATAATAAACATTGAGTGCAGGGAGCAAAAAGACAGCTTCCAAGGAATATGGTATATATCCAGGCCAAAAAAAGAATCATATATAATCAAAGCAGTTATTCGACATGTCTTGGAACAAAAAATGAGAAGAAATGGCTTATGCACAGATTGGTGTTATGCCTAACGTGGGTGTTTGTTTGAAAGCCATAAGGTGAGGACCTAAAAAGTATTTTCAGACTATCTCCATAAATGGTAAAAAATATCAAATGAAGCCGTATAGACCAATTTGTTTTCTCACTGCTCCATGCCATGGCTCTATTCCTTCTGATGGTCTTCTGTTTAAATCAGGGGTGCACATCTCCAGTCCTCAAGGGCCACCATCAGGTCATGTTTTCAGGATTTCCTTAGTATTGCACTGGTGATAATCTAATCAACTGCACGGGTTATGATTCCAACACCTTGTCCAATGGAAGGAAATCCTGAAAATATTCACTGCTGGTGGCCCTTGTGGACTGGAGTTGTGCACTCCTGATTTAAATGAATGCAACATTAATCTCCTGTATACTCTTCCTAAAATTAAAATACAAGTGATTTATTGGTGCACGACTATGTCATTTGGCAGAACTCCTCCAGATGATGCTGCCAGGAACCCAACACTGACCCAGGAGAACCAATCACTGACCTCTTCATATGTTATCCAAATCATCTTTTCCGGATCAGAACTGTAAACTCCTCACCCACCCAAACTCTAATTTCAGGTTCTGTATAATTGGGCCCTAAGCATCTACTGCTTCCCAATTCATAAGCATCGGCACAATGGCCTTTTTGAACCCCTCACTGTCTCATAAAATGGCAGTTTATATTGATTTCCCAACATACTATATGAAGAAAATGCGCCCATAGCCAAGAATGATAGAACGAAAATATCAAAAAAGTTGCATTACTAATGTATTTCTCGAATGGCCTCAGCCATTTTGCATTTATCAGTTAGATTTGTGATTGGCTGCAGCAATAATGTGGTGAACTTGGGACATCATTGCTATAGCTAAGTAAACCGCAGACCGCCGAGAGGGCAGGAGATGCAGCCCTGAAACGGCAGGGTAATAAATTGTTAAGCTCATCTTCTTTTCCCAAATTATTACCGTTCTTGGCTTTCATCACGTTTTTTTTCACATATCAGGAAACCGGTTTAAGGATGGTCACCTAATAATGATATGGTTATCCAAAAAAAGTACCAACCTTGAATTCAATTTTAAGAAAAAAAATTGTGCAGTACTTTGATTTAAAGGACCATGACGGTGGCACTCTAAATAATTCTAAATCACAGTTCACCTGAGTAAAAAAATAGGCAAAAAAAACCAAAACTAGAAAATAGTGTTGTGGTTATATAAGCTCTATTTCTTCCAAAAAAATAGACTGAAAATAGACTTTCAAAAATATAACAGATTTAGAATTTTACAGAAAGGAAAAAATAAAAGTGCTAATGCTGGTAATAATGGGGAACTGAGTGCAGGAAGACAATAGTAAGTGAAGCTGGTCCGTAAGATGACTTATTTATATAAGGTTACATTTTTATGGAAATATGATTTGGAGCAATGTGCAGAATATCGCATTAGAGAGAAGGAGCAGAAGGTTGAACTCCAGCAGGATTGACTACATTTACAATGTCAATGAGAAGTATCCCTAGACAACGCAATGGAAGAAGAGCGGTTAGACAATAAGAGCCAAAATGTGTTAATGGAGAGATTCAGAACCCAAGTGTCAGCATCAAACATTAGGTCTGACTCTCAACATTTACATTCGATGCCCTCTAACTTTCCTGCATTGTTTTAGAACTATTGGAGGAGAAAGAGCAATGCTGCAAGCTTGGTATAAAATTATTTACTTATAGTTTTACTAAAATTTCTATCCACAACAGTACTGCTATAACAGAGATAGCTGTCGTGCCCAAGTCCTGGAGCACGATGGGGCCAAAAGGCCCCTTTGCCACAGAATACTGTGCTGCACATAGTGGATAGCGGGTTGGTGGGGGGAATTATCACAGATTTTACTTTTGGACCCTTGAGCTTCACGTTATGCCTATGGATAATAGATTTCACATAAAAACTGCTTTAGGATGTGTGCACAGGACCTCATTTACACAAGTGCAAACCCCCCTAGTTTTCGAAGAGTAAGATGCTTCAGGACACGTCAGTGTTTTGTTTTTTTTGTCTTGAAGAATCTTTTGTAGCTTCTGTTTGGTCATTTTCTTAGTTCTTGCTCATCATTTTTGACCACCTCACCTGCATGTTTTTTCTAGCATTTTTACATTATTTTTGGGCCATCTTTTGTACTGGTATTTTCTGAGTGCTTTCTTCATCTCCATTCAACAATGAAGAAACATCTTTTGATTTCTAAAGCAGAAACTATGAAAAAATGCTCAAAACGACATCCGCGAGTCTGAACCTCTCTATTGACATGAATTGTAAAGTATAGAGAGTCTTCAGAGTGGAAAACACCAGAAGAATGCATATCTCACTTTTTTTGCCATTTGGCATCTTGTTAAATCTGAAGTGGTTAAAAGAAACTCAGAAGAATGAACATATGCGCAGCAAGTCATTTTTACATAGAAATCCATATGTTCATTCTTTGGATCATTTAGTTAACACTGCAGGTCTTAATTAGATGCATCTGCCTAGCTTTTTACTAGAACCAGGGCCTACAATCAGTCCGTAGGATGGAGCAGAGTCGGGTGTGCTGCTGGTGAGTATCCAGCCAAAATGTGACCTATAGCTGAAAGAGAGACTTAACAGGGTCTCTCTCTAAATGGAGTCTGCATGGATCAGCTAGGAAAGCTGAGTAGTCTGTGTGTTGGAGCTGCCAAGGACTTTGTGGAAGCTGCAGCCTGTTCAATGTGAACTGTGCACGGAGTTGAATACTTCTGTTTGGCGCTGGAAGCTGCTGGAGCTCAGGCTGAAGGGGTTACTAAAACATGGTAGGATTAGGCTTCTTCTGTGTATAAAATTTACTCTGGGATAAAGGACTGACATTTACATGCCCTGTTGAATGGACTGTTTTGTTGCGATTATACCCTTTTGCCCAGAAGACGCTGTTTTTTTGGTTTTGATTCCCTTGGAGTTTTATGAAAGCAATAAAACTGCACCTGTTTGGACCAATCCGTATGGCCCCGTCCTACACTAAAGATCGGGGTCTGTTACATTGATCCAAATGCTCTGTACCCAAGTATTATTGCTAGTACAGTATAGAAAAGTGGATTTGCATGTGGCTATAATGTAATTTCACAATCGACTATTAGGTTACTCCTAAAATTAGTTTTTTATCCCCTCCTACAAAAAATTGCTATAATAGCATGGTCCATAGAAATGTAATGAGTCCCAACGCTTCAGTCAAGCAACAATTTCAGCTTTCAATCATTACATTTTCCTCTCTAAAGTAATGTTTTAAATTCTGTGACTCATGGCAACTGTGTCATCTAAGTGTTTAAATACTGGGAGCGGGCTCCCTCTGTCACCCGCTCACTATTTCGGTAGGTTTCACGGTAACCGGGGACATAATGAAGGGCTCCAGGTGTCTGCCATCTTGCTACCCCCAAGTAACGCTGAAAGGCCAATAAACTGCAAAAGTATTTTGATGTAATGAACAGTCGATTAAATAATCGCGTGTTAAAATCCCGTGTTGGTACTAAAAAGAAGATAAAAAAATTCACATTTTTAACATAAAAATATAATAAACAAAAGAAAATAAAATTTGCAGAAAAAAAGTTACCATAGTATTAAAATATTTTGAAGGCTATAAGAAAAACAACAAAAATCAATGCCAGAATTTCTGTTTTTTGATCACCTCCCTCTAGACTTACAGGCTACAGCTCCCCTGGCATAAAACAAGCCTCACATTGAAAAATACGACTTATCCTGCATAAACACAGCTATGTCGACAGATAAAAAAAAGTTAAGGCTGTTGGAAAGTGGAGGTGAAAAAAATAAAAAGTTACAGCCGGACATGACTTTGTAACTTTCCTTTTACGTTGCAGATCGAGAAAAATGAATTATATCAAGTGTAAGACCACGATCCAGCAGCGTTACATCCTAAATACCAGCACACCGGGCAATTTCTTAGTGGGCCAGAAAAGGTATTAATTGGAGCTAGTGTATTATAACAAGAGTGGTGACAATTAAATGTATAGGGACAGTGATGAAGTAGGACAGAGCAGAGTGATCTGCTGGGAATCGCACCATTAGAAATGATGTGACAGAAGTAGCTTCAGGGTGAAGATAACGAAGGAGGCAGAGAGAGGCCACATAACAATTCATCAAGATGAAGTACAACAAATGAAAATGGAAAAGTGCAGGTATATATACTGTGTGTGTATATATATATATATATATATAAATATGTATCACAACTGGGTTTGTCAAGTAGGCAATATGAAGTAATATTTATTTTCCAGTTCCCTGAACCAAAAGTCTTCCGCGGTTTGGTCTTCCAGATGTATTACCTCTTAATACATTTTGTGTATTTTTAAAATGGTATTCCAGCTTTGATTCTATCTACAGTAAGAGATTTTCTGCAATGATTTTCAACCTCCCTTGTTTGATCGTGAACACATAGATGGCCGTCAACTCGTGATTTGAACTGCCCACTAGCCTTCATTAGAATAGGACTGGTGAGTGATAACTGCAGCTCATTAGCACAAGCCGAAAGATATCTTTAGACGTGACATCACCTGCCCCGTTCCTCACCTGATCCGAAAGAGATGGGGCTGGATTGCACCTTTAACCTGTCCATGCGCCATGAAATGATTTCTACACCAGCTATGAACAATGTATAGCAGTTTTCTGATGTACATAATAATAAATTATCATGCAGCAGGAAGCTCCCTCTGCTCTATAGAAAAGTGTCAGGCCAGCAAAAAAGGGCAAAAAGTTGCAAAATTAGCAAAATTCTCCTTGCTTTAAATGTTTAGACTTTTGGGCTCTTTGAAAACTTAAGTAGAGAGATAATAAATAGTATATGGAATAGGAGCTGCTGAAAAGACTAGATTCTGTTCTGGAGGGCTCAATTCAGGCTCACACAACCTGTGCCGCCGCTTCAGCTTATCGAGGGTGGAGAAGCGGTCCCAACATCTTTGAAGAGATGGGAACTTTGGGTGAATCTCTGGAAATACCTTTCCTTTGCCTTCATTAGGATTACTTAAAATTACACTGGTCATTGGTGCAGTCTCTACTCTCACCTCCGTTTCCAATGCCGGCTGTCTGTCATCTGCGCTGTGTACGTAGATGTAAGGCTGGAGTTCACAACTCTTGATAGAGATAATGTTTATATTCAATACCTCAGGTATCTAGTGTAATATGCACCCACAATAAATGTGAACTTTAACCCAATTTTTCTTAAAGGGGTTGTCCACTACTAGGACAATCCATGTGCCCATCCTTACCTGAGGCTCTGTGGATCCACCGCATCCACTCTACTGTCTTGTATATAGCCATAAGACAGCTGCCTGCAGCAGAAGCCTCCCCCCTATCTATTAACTACAGAAGGGTACAATTTACTTACCCACACCCCATTAGCAAGGACTGGACTTCAGGCAGCCATCAGCTGAAGATTGAATTTATAAGTGGGAGGATTCACTTCTGATTTCACTACAGGATTCCTACAAGACTGACAGATATATTTCTTGCTTAATTTACACATTATTTTCTGGGTTTATTGTTTTTTGTAAAATAAATTGACTGTTGGTAGAAACTCTTACTTACTACAGTAATTATGTGCATGTTTTTTTTTCACCTAACTCCTTCTATATTATCAAATTATTTATTTTTATTATTTATTTGAAGTATTTTATTAGCTAAACTGAATAACTGCAGAAAAAGTTCAAGTTCACAACTTCCATGGTTGATATTATCTCCTGCATAAAATAGCTTGTTAATGGTTATCATTTATAACGCCCCTCCACAATCAGTTGGCAGTTTTCTGCCTATGCATAGTGTACACAGAAAGCTGCCAATCAGTGATGTGGGTGGGGCTGAACAGGGCTTAGCATTCCGAGTGAGAACTGCTAGATCGGCAGCAGACAAAACTGTGTATTTTATCAAAACTGCAGCAAGCAGCTCAGTAAGTAATACGTCACTGTAATTAGGGTCAATTCCCCTACATTATTCTGCTCTTAGGTGGGGGGCGGCAAAAACCTGGTGACAGATTCCCTTTAAGATGTATTTTAGTTTCTGGTAGACATAAAAGCAAGATGTCCCCAGGTTGTGTAGTATTACAGCTCAGTCTCAATGGAGCTGAGTTGCAATGCCAGACACATCCTGTAAGTGGCGTAGCATGGGTTGCCAGTGCTTTGGACAAGGCAAGTATTTTGTGCTATCCAGCTTGTGATCCATTAGCGCTTCCAGAGTTCCTTCCATCAGTCCAATACTGAACCTCTTTTCTCTCAAGCAAATTCTCATGTAATCATAGTTAGGGCTTTGTAGTCCTACTTTCTTTTCTCCTATTTTCCTGAAATTTTAAAATAAAAAGTTATATATTGTTATTATTTTGTATGCAGCAATTTTTATTAATCTAGCTCTATCCCTAACTCTAGCTCTATGCCTAAACCTGAGACTAACCATAGCCCTTAGCTTAACTCTAAGCTCATTCCTAGCCCTAATTCTAGCCCTAAATATTAGACTAAACCTGAGACTAACCATAGCCCTCATTTTAACTCTCAGCCAATTCCTAGCCCTAATTCTTGCTCTAAATATAAGTCTAACCCTAAACTAATCCCTAACTTTAGTTATAAAAAAAGTAAAACTATAAAATCAACTCTTAAGTAAGGTATGAAGACAGCATTGAATCGTGCACGCTGCACTTGTCCTTCTTATAAACTTTGTACCTTTCCTTTGAGTTGCACAAAACTTTTAATGCCATTTGCAGAGATACTTTAAAGAAATCTGGAGAGAACGGCAGAAGAGCGGAGAGTTTGACTTTGAAGCACACATAAGAGGTCACTAAAGTAATGAGCCTATCATCGGGCAAATGACCCCGCAATGTTCATTTCAATTCACCTTCAGGTTTCTGACTTCTGGGTAAATGGATGAAACTGACTTGTCCTGAATCTGATGAACAGATAGAAGACACCTTGTAGCTTCCTTGTGTCTTGATTTTCTCTTGACCTTGTTCCTTAACTGAAAACCAATGAGACTTATATCGCTGACTGATGCAGTAAATATTGAGCTATTATAACCTGCCGAAAACATTTATGTATACCATATGTCATTGAGGAGGGCAATGTGAGCAACCTTTACCTCTATATATACATGGAAAATAAAACTGACCCCACAGATTTGTAACTTGAAGCTCTTGGGCCCCCCACCTACCTCTATAGTGGCTGTAGTACCTTCGAGCCCCTGAGGCAGCAGATCCTTGGTATGAATGCTGCCTTCGCATCCATAGCTACGTCCCTGTGCAGCTGCCTCATTATTCAATCTTATTTTTTTAAAACCAGCAAACAGTATAATCCAGGTTATGCTTATCACCTTGATTTTACACATTTATTAAGACTAGCTAGAGAAAAATATGATTAATTTATGAAGTCAAAAGTCTGTTAAAACAAATTTGTCAGTAATATCAACCACCCCAAGTAGCATCTAAGTGCATGTTGGTCTTTAAAAGTTATATCAATCAACAACTTTATATCTTTTATCTGTTGCTGCTCTCCTGAAAAACCAGTGTTTTAATACATATTCAAAGGAGGAGATAAGTTCTTTGGGTGTGGCAGAGCACTTTCCAAGCCTCTTCCTCTTGAGGTTGTTTCCCCACCTAGCACCAGACTCTTTAGCTTTATTGATAGTTTAGTGTCTGATTTCCGTGCATGGTTCCTGATGGCACATAGACAGTGAGCTATCAATCGGGCAAAAAAAGTCTGATGCTTTGTGGAAAAGCAGCTTCAGGAGGCAGAGTAACACTTGTCACACCCACAGCACTTAACATCTCATTTGCATTTGATTTTCAATTTCTCAGGAGTGCAGCAACAGATAAAAGATATAAAAGTCTCAATGGATTTAGCTTTCAAAGATCTGCAAGCCAATTTATGAAGTTTGGGGGGTGTCTGCATAGTGCCCTGAAAGGGAATCTCCAACCTGTGCCCCTCCTGAATGTTTCACAAGGTTATGTCCTATAACGTTACTCCATGCACCTCTTACATACTCTTATGATTGATGTACAGTATACAGTAAGGGCTCCTAGCTTTACCCTATTATTTCACAAGCTGCTGTCTCTCCATTTAGTTCTCCTTTAATTCTTAAATAAAAACAGAAAAGCCATGTATTAAAACCGGTACAAATGATGGTAAAGAGATGACACGATGTTAATGGAAACAACGTGTTGCTAAACTTAAATCAACAAATGAAATGGAGCATACATCGATTCAGCTGAGTATTGATTTTAATGTCTTGTTGGTTGCAGTTGGAGAGGAGCCTGGAAAATGCCCTGAAGACACAGATTTTATATGCAAAAACCAAAAATGTATTGAATCCAACCTTGTCTGTGACTACAAGCCTGACTGTGAGGACTCTTCAGATGAAGCTGACTGCAGTATGTAAATCTCGTCTTCTAACTTTATCAAAGTAACTGTTACTACTATGTTATTTTTTATTACTATTTTATTCTATGTACTTATATATTTGTTATGGTGCTTATTGTCTGAGTATATATGTCTTGTAGCTATTCTTCTCCGGCATCTCCATAATATATTGGGTCATGTGAGCAGCATGTATGTGACATGCTGCTCACACACTACAGCTCTCATCTCACAGCACTGTCATTAGGGGCGTACATAGAAATCATGGAGCCCAATAGTACAAGTCCTAATTGGGCCACCCCACAAAAAATACATATATTTTCAGTGGGGTCACAGAAGAGCATATCTGACAACATTTCAACCTTTAAAAAATAATTTAGCTCCCTATGAAGCCCCTTAGTGTTCCAATGCACTAAGTAACCTCTTTCATGGCCCTCATAAAAGTACGATGTCAACAAAATTGCCCCACAAATACAGTATGATACCTCTACAGAGAGTTCCTCCACAGTATCCTACACACGTATAGTATGATGACCCCATAGTGGCACCAACAAAATGTCATGCCCCAATAGTGACCTCAACACAGTATGATGACCTCACAGTCCCCCACACAAAGTATAATGACCCCTATACAACTCTCCACAAAGTAATATTGGACCCCAAACAACCCTCCACATTGTATAATGACCCCTCTATAATGGTCCTCCACATAGCCCTACAAATAGTATAACGGTCCCCAAATAGCCCTCCAAACAGCAAAATGGGCCCCACATAATCCTCCAAACAGTATAATTGGTCCAGGATGCAAATACAGTTGAATGCATGATGTCTGGTGCGGATGGGGGGGTTGGGCCATAGTGACCTTGTGGTCTCCCGCTATTAGTGGTATACCACTGACTGTCATGCATTGCATAATTTTTAGGAAGATAACTATAGTATAAGACCCAATGATGCGACTT
The DNA here is from genome assembly GCA_009801035.1 of Oophaga pumilio. Lineage (NCBI taxonomy): Eukaryota > Metazoa > Chordata > Amphibia > Anura > Dendrobatidae > Oophaga > Oophaga pumilio. The sequence goes on from VIAB01003844.1 coordinate 27,645, forward strand.
GAAGTTTTATACCTGAATTATTGCTATGTAATGGCCCAAGCTCATTGTGACTTATATTTGTATCATGCGGCATTAATGCCACTTTCATATGCTTAGTGCTCATGTTCGTCAGTTTCTTTTTGGCATTCGTTGGGCAGGTCATATATATTGGTACTTTATTTAATTCTTTACTTTTACAAATATTTTTGTATAGTGCCATGAGTCATTATTTTTTGTCATGTGACATCAAATCTGTCATATTGTTATAGGAATTTAAGAAAAAAAGAAAAAGTCCTCATAATAAAAACCATATTGTACAGTGAGGAATATACACCATGTTCCAAATTATTATGCAAATCGGTTTTGTGTCATAGCGTTT
>VIAB01003844.1:47507-59200 GCA_009801035.1 Oophaga pumilio
ATCAGATGTGTGCAGAGGTTTTCATTGCACAACAAAAATTTACTATAACGTCCAATAACAGATTACCCTGTGTTTCATAAGTTAAGAGTTATATGATTTTCTCAGTATAGAACTCACTCCAACATAGAATTTTCTAGGTTTCAGTTTTAGGCCTTTGAGAAACGAAGAAAGTAACACATACGTGATTTCCAACAATCTCCAAGATTTACCTGAGTGTTCGTGCATTTTATACCCTTTATGAATATAGGCGTTCATACATAATAGAAAGAAGAATTATTCGTAGCTGCATAATAAGTAAATGACAGTACCTGTGTCCACCCAGCTTAGTCATACCTCTCATCAATTCTTTGCTTAAAGGGCTCGTGCAAATGACTGTATTTTTGGTCCAAGTGCGATCTGACAAAACATGAGGTTGCACTCGGACCAATGTTATTCTTTGGGGCCCTGCACATGTCTAATTTTTTCATCGGACGGATCTGATTTGAGAAAAAAATCCAAGCATGACTCAGTTTGTTCCAATATTCAGGTCGCAAGTCAATCAGTCCGTGGAAAACGTCATGCCGCACTTGGATGACATCTGCATGCAGTGCGATTTCCACGGACTGACAGAAAGGAGAAGATGGGAGAATTTTTTTTCTCCATCTTCTCCACATCCGAGAGAATTGGATCACACTATGATCACACTCTGATCAGAGTTTCATCAGAATGTGATTTTCATAATCAACCCAATTTTGTTAGATGAACAAACCTAAGCTCTTGTGACCCTAGTCTAATAATTCTGATAACTACCACATCCTGTGAGTTTTGGCAGGCCTGAAGGCATGAATCCCTTCCTTATACAGTATGCAAAAATGTATAAATGCAGCATATATGGCACAAGAGACACTGTAGTTGACAGCTTGGTACAACAGTATTAATACGTGTAGTAAAATGCTTGCCATGACTGGATACAATCGGATCCACCTTTCATCTGTAAGCAAGGTGAGATCAGTTTAGAACTTCTTGAGGTAAAGAAGAGTGTTTTCATTCTCTGCCAGCAAGGTAATCTTAAAATGGGGAAAACTAAAAACAAAGTATTTTAGAAAAAGTTTTAGTAAACAATACATATATTTTATATTTTACAGTACCTTTCATAGTAAAAATAAATTCACAAATTATAATTCAGCAGTATATTTAGCAGGTGAATCGTTTCGAATGTTGAAGCTGCCAGGTTTAAAGGCACATATAAAATAACTGTATCACACTGCCAGCATATTGCATTAATAGGTTTTTGCCTCCAGGTAGCACATGTTAAATTAATCCGTGGCCATCTGGTACTGAGTTGGGGCATTCTGGCCAGACTCTAAAGGTATCTATAGAAAGGATTTGTTCATGAGTGGATGATGAATCCTTTTTATGCCAGGAATGAACGGCTTAGTCTCTTTGTAGCTTTTTACTGTGTGTTTTAGTAGTTAGATGAGAAAGTTTACATGCATGATATGTATCCTCATTGAGGCCAGCATTATGTCAGACGATCCCGCAGAGCACATATGCTTATCTATACTTCAGCCAGCAGCACACAATCACAAACCTTTGAAGTTATTCCTGGATTGTTCTTTGTAAATGGGAATCCATCCTGTCAAAAAAGTGACGAGTACGCTGACTTGGCAAATAGCAATCTACACACTCGCATCAATGTGAAGACATAGGGAATGAGGGCCGCAATGGCCTCTAAAATACCACTTCATGCTTGTGTGAGAGAGAGAAGCAACATTTTCTGTAGGGGGCAGATACTTTTATTAATGTCCTGATTAGTAATAACATTAGGGAATTGTAAAACTAGGATTTGTCCTCTGTTATAAATATTCATTTTTACCTGATGTAAATGCCGCTGTTCTCCGGAATCTGACGTTGATTTTCTTTTGTTCCTGAGATATGGCTTCCTCTTTCCTGTGCACAAATCAAGTCATTTTATTCAACTGGGTGTGGATCTCAAAGAGGACACCCATAAGGAAGAGCTGATGGCCACACCCTCTTGGCTAAAAATGCAAGATTTACATACAGGGAAAAAGGACAATATTTCAGGAAAAGAGCGGTGCTGAGACAAAAGAAAAACAATGCCAGATTCAGGAGAACAAAGACATTTGCACCAGGTAAATAATAAAAAAAAGATGCATGGCAAACGGCAGGTCTTATTTAAGTTGTTTTATATGCAGTCTTATATTTTTTCCTGTATGTTGTGGATAGGATGTACTACACGTTTGGCAATCACTCACTCTCATTTTTCTCACTGCGGAGCCTATGGTTCTTCTCTGAGACCCGGACTCCACCTCTGCACCTCCTATAGTTAAGACTGAGAATATGGCATAATACTTGCACTATTGTATCAGGAGACTCAATACAATAAAGTATAATGGAAAACAAAGCACAAAAAGTATTTTGATCACATTAGAGTTTATCAACCGATATTCAAATTCGGCAGATTCGGTAGAATCCATTACAGCTTCAAATAAATTTGCCATGAATCGAATCAGCTGGGAATCAACCCACCCCACTCATAAGTCTACCGCTACCGCCGATCTTCCAGTCAGCTCCTCTACCTTCCATCTTCTCTTTTCCATCTTCTATCCACTGTCTTCTTCTCTTTCCATGCTTGTGGTCCTGCCGTTCTTCACAAATCCTCCCACCATCCAGTAGGGAGCAATGCACGTCACTGACACCCATAACATGTGTCGTTCCCCATAGGACCGAATGCGGCACAACGAACATCAATAATGTTTGTTGCCCCTAGAGTGAGACTTAGTGAAGAACAGCAGTTTCGGCAGCTCAGAAAGAAAAATAATTGGAGCGGGGGATTCGTACCAAATAGAATCCAAGTAACGAGATGAACGAAATTACATGAACACCCGATTCTTACACTATGGCTGGTCAGAACAAAACAAGCAATTGTTACCATCCACCTTTCGTGTCTCCTATATTTCCTCTTATATTGTAAGCTTGTGATCAGGGCCCTAATTCCTCTTGGCATCTGTTGATTTATGTGATTATTGTTATTCTGTAATGTTTTTTATTGTCTGTACAAGTCCCCTCTGTAATGTAAAGTGCTGCGGAATATGTTTGCGCTATAGAAATAAAATTATTATTATTCTTCTAGGGCATACAAAAAAAATTTACACCGCGGGGGGCGACATCGAGAGCAGGAAAAAGCACTTCTCAGGGTATAAAATGATGTGAAACCTGTGCTTCATCCTTGCTTGATCAATTCTCAATCTCATTCCATTTTTATGTTAACATGGCGGCTCTGAATCATTGTGAGGTTATTAAAATTTGTATAAAGTGTTTTTAGCATGAAGTACAGCTATAAAATTCAGAAAAGCCACACAGAAACTTAACAAACACTTCCCATAGATGGCCGTCTCCAGTGAAAATAACTTATTTCTTTTGGGAATTGTGAACATTCCGACCACTGCGGAGATAAAACAATCCACCCCACAATTCAGGGGGAAGATTTCATTCTCACAGGCATCTTAATAATTCATGTGCATCTTATATTACAATTCCTTTGTCAACTAAAGTTATTGTGGTTTTCTTTTTCCTTGGATGTTAAATGTTTTTTTCAAAACTTATCCTTTAGAAACCTGGCCGTTTTTGGCATTCAGAACCACACACAATGTTTAGATATTTAATTTCTCCGTTCATAAAGTAATCACTTTTTTTCATCCTCACAGCAATATGGGGGTCTTAATTTTTTCAGGATCTTTTGCAGTTTCTTCATGTGCCATTATGGGGAACCAATATGTTTTCCTAAGTTACTATCCAATGTTTAGGAGTACTAAAGTTGTGTTTTGCTATTAAAACATATACATTTTTTCTTAAATACTTTAATGGGTTGTGTGACGCAGAAAAATTTGTTGTTTTTTTAATCATTAATGCTTTTAAAGTAAAAAAAAAAATGGAAGAATATTCTACTAGCAGCCCTGTGGATCCAGAGGACGCCGCTCGAGAAGTCTGCACCGGCTAAGGAAGCAATGTCAACTCCTTTCAGAAGTCATATTATCTCTGAAACGGGTGATTGTCTGCAGTGGTCAGGTGACTAGTAGAGTGTCATTAGATGTTTCTCTGATGACCACTGCAGATGATCACATGAATGCCTGTTGGTTAGTGAGAATGCCTTAATTTTTTATTTTAAAAAGGTTAATGCTTGATTTTTTTTAGTTTTGGAGTTTTGGACAACCCCTTTAATTCTATTTTTTTTCTCTTTAATCCCATAAATGGATGAGTGTAATGTGTTAATTACAATATAATTGCAAGCTCGTTTGTAAAAAAAAAATGTAGGAAAATGCACATTAAAAAAAATGCACACAATGCCCCAGTATACTTTGCAAGTGTCGAATCTGAGGACATTTATCCAGGTCCAGACTCTTGCATGGTGACACCAGCTCTTGGTAGTAATGGCATTGGACTGGCAATCAAGGCTACCAAGTCTCTATTGGCATATGCAACAGATTAATTTAGGACTTATTATAAGTAAAAGGAGGACTTTATGCTGACCTGACAATAGATGGCGATGTTGTGTAACGTTTCCTTCTGTTTAATGTATTGTGTAAGAAATAGTCTCACTTGTAGTTTCACTTTCGTTTTGTTCCTGTTTCCTGATGCAATGCTAAAATGACTGTGCATTATTCTTTTACCTCATGTTGTTACAAGTAAAAGCTTGTTATCCCATGCAGCCTGCTCTGTGAAGTTTTCTACTGCAAAGGTGTGGATTCAGAAGATGTGCAACAGTCTCAACCCCTTATACAGTGCCCCATTCCATTTGGAAGGGTAGTTACAGGGGTATCCATTGGTGCAGGGGCATGGCTGTGCATTAAAGCTGTCCTCCTACTAGTTATTAGGGCAAAACAATGGCCGTGCCAACGAAATCACATTGATGTACGCGTATATACGAGTGCCTCAACTAGCTGTGGCGCTTTAGAGTATATGGACACATTTTGGGAGCAAATTTTGTTACTTATAAGGAACCTGCTATCCAAAAATCGCCTATTAGCCTAACCCTTATGCAACTGCAAGCAATTACATGACCACTACCATGCTGTTTGTAGATAAAATGTGTTCTGTGGTTTTGCTATTGTTATAAATTAAAAAATATACCCTGTGCATGTAAAATCATTAGCCCGAGTCATCCGGGTAGTATGGTACCCTGGCAAAGTATTCTTTCAAAAAAATAAGCCCCTTGTCTTTGATTTATTGCTTTAGTTTTTGATGACTCCAGTGCAGATCTCTTTGAAATCCAGCACATATGTTAAAAGTTGCGCTGATGCAACAGCGCACACAATGACAAGACAGTGATATTTAAACCAGCAACTATTTATTTAATTGACGCAATCAAAGGGGTGCCTTCCACAAAATATCAGTGGATAGCACAAACGCTGGCAATGAAACAAGTTCTGTTACAAGAAGAATACAGTAATTCAGATTAGCAAGATATTGACACAATGCTATTTACACACTATCGTTCTATTATTACCATTAAATAACTGTAATTGTCAGTGATGTCTTAGTCCTAATATGTCAACCCACAGGACGACGCTGTCACTACTGGGCCCGTCACCATTGTTATTCTCTTGGCAACACAAAACATCACACAGGCCCCAATTGGGGTTGACGATGCAACCCGCTAGGCCGCAAGTCCCAGTTTGGTGACTTACTTGGTCCACTCGTCACACTGGCCACCATCATTCCCTAAAGCATGGCTCCGGTCCCCACTTTGTACTGTGCATCTACCCTACACTGGAAGCAAACGCTCACACAAACATCCCTCCGCTGCGATCTAGTCGTCTTTCTCTCGGCTCTGGCTCATTCGGCTCAGCTCTCTCAGCTCTGGTCTCTCTCAAATCTTTACTTGGGTCTGGTCTTTCCTGGGTTTTCACTCGGGTCTAGCCTCTTTCAGGTCTTCACTCAGGTCTGGTCTCTTTCGGTCTTCACTTGGATCTGGTCTCTCATAATGGCAGCTACAGGCCAGCTTGCTGTAGTGCATGTCCATCCTGCTACAGATTTGGGCATCAACTCCTCCCCTGCACTGCCCTCCTGGGCCTTTTATAATTGCTAACTGCGCCACAGCTGTCACCTGACCTAGTGTCTTCTCCAATCCATTCCCTGAGGGAACATGCACTTCACTCTTGGGTTCCTACCAATTCAATTCTTTCTTCTTTCATCTTTGACCAGCAGATGGTGGTGTTCACTTGCAGCCACTCTGTTAGGCATTAACTGTGTGCATCTTCTAAACTTATCTATCTCCTTACACATACACTTTCATGATCTTGGCTCAGAATGCCTCTGGCATGCGGAGTGAACCAAAGTGTATACATCTCAGCCTCAACAAGTTCCCTGCTCATGCACTCCATTTGCAGCCACTTGTTTCAGAGTGTTTGCTCCTCAGCAGTGCATAGCAAGAGGTCTGATTTGGCAGGATGAGAGTCTTCTAACAAGGTGATACGGAAAAATGTTTCTACTTGTGGAGAGAACCAAGTTGGGGTAAGGAGACTCAGAGGCCATGGAATGCTTTTCTGGGAATTTAAATAGTCAAATAACCTCTTTAGAGAGGAAAAGGACTAGAACTCTAGTGCTACCTACTGAGGATAGCAATCCTAAAAGTCAATTGCGACCTTTTAAAGGGGTGGTCCAGAGCCAAAATATATTTTAATCGTAAATTATTTTCACTATACAATATGTACAGTGACAATGCGCTCCTTCGGCGAATGTGATCAGAAGTAAGGAGCCAGCAAGCGAGCGCACTGTTAGTACACATTGTAACATGAATACTCGGCATGTACAATAAGCAGAGACCAGCGCTGCCCCCACAAATGTTTTAAATTAAAGTACCTTATATTAGAAAAGAGAGGATTTTATAATTTTACCTCCGGACCACCCATTAATAAGTCTTGCCACAATAAACCCCAATAGGTGGCAATAGAGTTCTAGTTCTTTTCCTCTCGAAAGTGGGTATTTGCATATTTTTTAATAACTTATAGGATGGTATTAGTCTAATATGTGACCAGTTTGATGATTTTTTTCCAACATTTTTTTATCTTCTTTCCCTGAAATCTATTTACAGTAATTCCTGTTATGTTTAACCCATATCTCATCAATCCATTATTTTATCGCTTTTTTCTCACTTACATCTTTCTTTTCCTCTTCCTCTTTTCTTTTTTTCTGTTATCACCCACGCTCCTCTCTTTTGCCATACGCTATATTTGCTGCACAATCCATTAGACGCCGCTAATCTGTCACCGTACGCTTATCAATTTCACCATGTTATGTCATGCAAACGGCCATATTCATTTTCTACCAATCTCTCATGGAGAAATCAATGATCCACCAATATGTTATGCTAATCTGCGAGAGGTAATCAGAAGGAAGACGAAATTCAATATACATAGACCGTCAAACTGCTGTAATAAGAGTTCCCAATAATAAAGTCATGCATTTAAATGCCAGGCATGCTCACCCAAACAGAAAATACTACAAGGAGGTGAAAGGGGCGACGTGCAGATTAATGAGAATATTCTGCAAATTGTTTGTTGAACATGCTCAAATTGCTGTTGAACTGTAGATTTTAATGTCACCAAACGTTCCCGAGTTCCCGCTCGGAGTTTAATGGAATTTATTTGGCTTTAGTAAATTTTAGAAGAGCAGCATAATAATCTCATGTTGACAGTGGGCTTAGTGGAGCGACAGAACGGGAGTCCTGTGGATGTGCCGCTTTGTTGTTCACTTTTTTTTTTTTTGGTCATTTTTTTTTAAATTTGTTAGCATTCCAAAGACAATGTATGAATAATGAACTTCATCTGTGAACTCCCCTGAACGATAATAGTGGGAGACGCCAAGTGTCAAAGAAAGGAACAGGCAATTATAAAACTAATTAGATTCTCATGCATTAGTCGGATGGAAGTCATTGATACACCGCAACTGACAAAAATGTGCTGATCTGGAAATGCACGGCCATTCGATTCCATGTTGCTAAGAGAATTTAGGCCAGAACATATGATAATAGTTATGTACAAACTACGAGCTCATGTGCAAAACTGTATACTGCTTATATTCAAGCTCCGAGCTTAAGCTGACATTCCCACGATGAGCTTTTGGTGAGTTTTTGATGTTGCAGATTTTTTGCACCCATTAAGTAAAATAGGGTACTTGCATTTTTTCAAAAACACACAGAGTAGTCCTAGGGAGCTGTGATTTGGCATCAGTAGAAATGAATGGGACTCCGTACTCGTGTGCCATTGTAACGGGAGCGGGGTGCCATCACCTCTTCCGCCCATGGACCTCTCGTAGTATTTCATTTTATTATTATTAGGCAATAATGTTTATTTTCCAGATATTATTACAGGTTTTGCAACAACATTTTCGGTCCGAGTGCTGTCCGCCAAAAACGGGCAACACTTGGACCAATGTTATTCAATGGCGAAGTACAGACGAGCAGTTTTTTTTTCACTGACCGACTCTATGTGTCATAGTTCAGCAGCCCACTACATCTGAGTGTCCGCCTCCAGTAGGGGTGTACGCTAGAAAATGACAAACAACAGAGAGCACGTTCACTCTGTCGGCACCATTGTAGTCTATGGTGCATATGCTCGAATCCAATTTTGCAGGAAGGTTCGATCGTAATCCCTGATGGGGCACTTAGCGTGTGACTAAACACAATGTGAAAGCACCCTAAAGTTTTATCAAACCAAAGAAATAGGAAGAGACAAAACAAATCAGTTTATTTACAACATGACATACTATAAGGGGACAAAAACCACAGCATAAAATGCACGTAAAGAAACACACTCAAAAATGCAACAGCAAAAAATCACAAGTAACTTAATTTAGATAATAGGTACAGCAAATTTGCAACATCAAAATACTCCATGTGGGAACCTTAGTATTCTATGCTATTACAGGTTTGGCTACGAAAACATGACAATACTGGTTGTACCTTGTTGTAATGGCTCAACCTGTGTGATCCATTGTTAGGCTGGGATCACACATGCGAAAAACACGGACGAGTCTCGCATGTGAATTTCCAGCTCTGCCACCGGCACTCGGGAGCGGAGCGAGCGGCTGCATAGAAATCCATGTAGCCATACACTCCGCTCCCGAGCGCCGGCGGCAGTGCTGGGAATTCACATGCAAGACTCGTCCGTGTTTCTCGCATGTGTGATCCGGCCTTAGTCATAGCTGTGAGTTCTCATCTATCATGATGTCAGGGAGAATTTGACCTTGAACATCATATTGGGAGGACCATCTATCTATTACTCACCTAGGTTTTGCCTTGTTTTAAGCTTCAGCGAGCAAATTTGTATTGTGGAATGGGAAACTAATGCTTCCTGCTCCATCATCATCCTCTGGGTGTAGATATAGTTAAAAGCGAGACTTGCCACTGACGTCCTGTGACAGCAAACAGCTTCCCAAATCCAAGACTGTCCTGTTGGATCCAGGATTCTCTTGTTGGAACCAGGATTCTCTTGTTGGATCCAGGACTCTCATGTTGGTTCCAGGACTCTCTTGTTGGTTCCAGGACTGTCCTGTTGGATCCAGGACTTTTTTGTTGGATCCAGGACTGTCCTGTTGGATCCAGGACTTTTTTGTTGGATCCAGGACTGTCCTGTTGGATCCAGGACTTTTTTGTTGGATCCAGGATTGTCCTGTTGGATCCAGGACTTTTTTCTTGGATCCAGGACTGTCCTGATGGATCCAGGACTTTTTTGTTGGATCCAGGACTTTTTTGTTGGATCCAGGACTTTTTGTTGGATCCTGGACTGTCCTGATGGATCCAGGACTTTTTTGTTGGATCCAGGACTTTTTTGTTGGATCCTGGACTGTCCTGTTGGATCCAGGACTTTTTTGTTGGATCCAGGACTTTTTTGTTGGATTCAGGACTGTCCTGATGAATCCAGGACTATTGAGAAGCATGCACATGCGACTGAGTATGCCAACAACGCTCTCAGATAGAAATCAATGGGTTGTTTTCTGCCATTGCTATATTCAGATGACTGCAGTAAAGCAAACAGTTCAAACTGCTATTGAAGCAATTCAGGCAAAATTGTCGCCCACATAATCATAAAGCAAATATTGAAACTAGTAAATATGTTTTGGTGTATATTTTTATGTATTTATGTTCTTCAATTTTTACTGATGTTCCCGGTAATATTTTCAGCTGGTTTATGTGTTTTTTTTGCTTTTCAGGACCCTCTATACCACAACCATCCTGCTCCCAGGATTTGTTCACCTGTATATATGGAAAGCAATGTGTTCCCTTATCAGCAAGATGTAACGGGACAGCAGAATGCAGGGATGGTACAGATGAAATCTTCTGCCCTACTCCATCCCCACCCGCCAGCCCTGGACCACAGTGCAGTGCTACCGAGTACCGGTGCTCTGATAAATGCATCCCATTGATTATGCAGTGCGATGGCGTGACAGATTGTCTGTTTGGGGAGGATGAGAAAACCTGCAGTGAGTAGTTCCTATTTCTGTATACGAACACAAGTGCAAATTTCTTACTAGGATCCCAACCTTTTATTATACAAATGAGCTAATTTGTTTCCATTACATCGTAATGTCCATTTTACTTGTCAATTCTCCTGAAACATCCAGAGGATTACTGAGAAACAAAGAGACCTCCTGAAGTTCCAAGTAGAGTGGGCAAATCTCGTGAGTGGTGGGACCCCCAGTAATCAGCATTTTGAAATAAATCTCAAAGACTGACCGTTGTTTCCAAACAGAAATCAGGTGTGAACAGATGCTTACTAAGAGTAGCCATCTCCATATATAACCAACAAATAAAGCTGGACTCTGTAGCGCTATAGTATGCAAACATGAAATATATGAAATTTGAATTGCATTACTGCCCTAGAAAATATGAAAAATTGAGAATACTTAGCGCATAAATTGGCCAATTCATGTGTACCCGGCAGCCACGTTAAGGCGATTCTCGTTGCTGGGAACCTAATCTAACGTGAATTCTCTCTTAGACTGAAGTCTACATCCATATGGGAAGGTAGGATTTTGGTTTGCGTATTGTTCATGGCAGCACAGTTTTGCAGAAATAGCACAGTCAGCCAGAAATATCCACATGTAGAAACTGCTTCTAAAAATCACGTAGCTTTTGGTGCAGTTTTGTATGGATTGGATATGCATTTTTGTTGCGGTTTTAGGTACTTTTTTTAAAGTGCTCATTTTATGCATTTTTAATTATAATATAAGTTTTATGAATACTGTGTGGTTTTTTAGTGGATTTCCGTAGCAAAATCCATGCCAAAAACTGCATAAAAATACAGTAAAACCCACATAAAAATGCAAGTTTTGCTGCGATTTACTCACCAAAGAATTGACACGACTTTTTTAAATGTGCAAATAAACATGATTTGTGCACTATCGTTGTGTTTTCTCATGCAGATGAATGGGAAGCTGCAGATTTCACCTATGAACGGTGCAAAGGTCAAGTGGGAAATGTTATCCTGTGAATTGGAAAGAGTTATATAATTTTCCAATCAATTATTTTAATTCTTCATCTTTTAAAGATTTCAGCCTGCTGTAATTTATTGTTAGTGGATGTGACTGTGTCCTGGTTTAGTGATGTTACAAGACAGAGTTCTGAACAAGCCTATCACATTACCACAGCAGTTTTCATTGGCTGTAAGCCATAATCATCAACATTAACAGAA
>VIAB01003844.1:61213-72357 GCA_009801035.1 Oophaga pumilio
ATGATGAACACCGTTAAAAAAAATCTATACAGACCAGTAAATAAAAAAACACCAAAAATGTAGATTTTTCATCACACTGACACACAAAAAATACAAAAATGTGATTAAAAGTCGTACTAAAAAAAAAGGAAATATCCCTGAAAAAGTCATCTTGTCTAAACTTCAATTTTTTCTGTGCCCATTTGCCCTGCCGAGTTTGAGACCCCTGTTTTACAAGGAAAACGTAGTGTTGTGTAATGAGATCACGGAAGGTGTTGGTATTCTCCTAACCTTATCCCTACCTAACCTTGGAATATCTTGTAAGGGTTCTGATTGTAACAAAGTCCTTTTCTTTCCCTTTTTCCTAAAATTAATAGAATAGAAATCATTGTACCAACACGTTTGCTGAAAGAACACAAAAGTTTCCTTCTAATGATTTAATTTACTTTGAAATATAATCACAGAGTGACAAATGCTGCCTTCACTTTGTAGTTGCACATTCACTTTCCTGATAAAATAATCTTTGTAGGTGATGACATATCTGAAAGAAAAATCTGTTTTTCTGAGATAAAATATAAGTCCTGAAAGACGGACAAAAGAAGTAAAATAAACAAGACTTAGAAATCTGATGGAAAAATAATTCTATCTGGTTTCTAATGAGACTCGGAGATCTGAAAATTGATCCGGGGGTTTAAAGTTGGATTTTCGTGTATGTGTTTCTGAAGTTTACTACATGAAGAATAAGAAATAATACTCAAGTATAAGAAACACAAATATTAATCTAGTAGTGAATAGCAATGTAAGTCTCATGCACACGATCGTATTGATCCTCTGCACATCTCCGGAGTTGTATAGAGGTACTTAACAACATTTACATAAAATTCATTACTTTTAAACACCGATCTCATGAAACCATGAAATGCCTCCAAAAAAGCCCAAGAATGCCCCTTTTCGGTGTAGTTTTGTTAAGCACCATCCCTTTGGAAGTCTATTTTTCATTATTATGCCGGCCAAATCAGGGCTGTTGGGAATTCTGTAAAGAGCTGTAAAGAGGCACCTATAGATTATATCAGTCATACGACAGGTGCCTTGTATATTCATGTGGAATCCAATGCATGATGCATTAAGGTGTGTGAACACAATGTCTTTTTCAGATGGATTTCGCCTAAGAAAGCGCTACAAAAATGCTACAAAGAATGAACACAATACACAGCCAGTACAAAATAACTTGCTGTGCCGCAAAAAAAGTCAGAAAAAAATCTTTATTTTTCCGCTTTAATCCATACATGATTCAAAACATAAAGAAAATATTAAAGGAGTACATAGACTTCTTCTTGATTGATCCAATTCTATTGTAGATTGCAATCACATGTATTTGCAATGGAATTCGTGGCAGGATCTGAGACTTCAAAAATGTGCACTATAAACTGCTTGTGTGATTGAACCTCACACGGTATTCGCCTCCAGAAGGATCAGTTCTTTGAAAGAATAACTTTCTACTATGGGGTCATCAAAAAGGCACAGCTCTCTGCTTGCAGCTCAGCTGTAGTGGGCAGTACCTGATTTCCATCCTAAGAGCCAAATTGTTTGGTGCCTTTAGGCCTCCATACACAATACATAAAAGTCAGCCAGCTCCACCAGTTTTAACAGGATGGGCTGAACATCTAATGTATATAGGGATATTCTGACTTTTCTCAAACAGATTTTGTTGAGGGAGATAAGGATCGGGCATTAGAATTCAATTGCCTATTCCTTTTGTTCTACAAGCTATAAGGATGCAGCTGGACAGGTCCTGAATGGGAGATGTGCGTCACCGAGGTGGTTAGCCTTGGTGATGTGAAGCCTGGAGAGAAACCTCCAGTAAAGTAGTTGCTGAGAGATTTTTACTGGGCCCAGATTTACGGATTTAGGGGTGGCCAGAAGAGCTGGGTGGGACTGGCCGTTACCATGTCTCCACTCTAGGGATTGACCAGGGTATTTAAGTTGTCTGTGTGTGGAAGGAGGGAAGAAATTTGTTGTATTGTTTAGTCTTTGCCAGAACTGAACATTTATCTGAATATGTGAGCCCATACGTGCCTGTCTATGAACTGTTTATTCTTTTTTTTTTTACTAGTTTTGATGAGAAAAGGTTATTTTGTCTAGTGAGCTGGGGCTATTTTCCTGGACTTTAATAAATTACTTGACCTAAGAACTTTGTGCCTGTGCATACCAAAGTATCTACCTGAGAGTCACTCCCCTACAAGGCAGATAAACTACTCTCACCATAGAGAAAACTGAAATGCTTGGCCAAGTGTTATTGGGTATGTGGGTGCTGTCGGCCGAACGATAGTTATCTAATATGTATGGTCAGCTTTATGGTGAAGTTAGACGTACCAATATTGGACCCTCAGTTCACCATTGACAATCACTATTACTGTCCTAATATCACTACTGATATTTGCAAGGGACAATGTGCTGCCAATAGCAATGATTTGTTTTCCCGGCGTAAATGATTCGATAAACCAAAGCAATCAGTGTTTTGCTAGTTCACCAAGAGATCACCTACATATTTACACCAGCGGGTAATAGGTAGAATAATTTCTGCAAACACTCATTTACCAATTGTAAATTGTAAATCGTAAATGCACCAATAGACTTTTCCGGGAATTAAATTGGGCCAACAGTAAGTCAAGTTTGGCTTTAAAAATAGTTGTATCCTACACAATTGAATGTTAATCTGTTCTAATCCGTTCTGGATATGTCATAAATGTCCCAGATGTAATATTTCAGGAATTTTCTTATCTCGGAGGTGAGGCTCTTTAGCCATTATTTCTTCTTGGGGACGATGCCAATTTTACAGCCATTAACTGAACTCTTTGTATCTTTTACAATGCGGCAATAACTTACAAGAAACCTCACTTTAATAGTTTAGGAAATTCTCCCATCTTTATTTTAGTAGCACTATTCTTCACAATTTGTAGCTTAAAAATCCATTTCCAGCATTCACCCCTGCGTGTACTGTCTGGCAAGTGGAGAGCGGCATATTCCCACTCGTTTTCGCACATTAGATAGAGATCTCGCTGCTGATAGTTCACCCTGCTGTTTAATGGAGCACATTAGATGGCTAACAAGGGTGCATTTCTATAAAGCCTTATGGTACAAACAGTTGGCTAAATGCTTGTAGTTGATTAATTCCGTTTTATGAAATCTATCATAATAAAATATTTTCCTTGCAATTATCCATGTGCAAGAAAATAAAAGCAGGATATATCATTCATACAAAATTTATTTCTAAGACCCAGTTCATACTTTTTTTGATGCAGTTAGTATCAGGTTTATTTTTATCCAAAAATGGGAACGATACGATACGATACGATACACTTTATTGATCCCGGGGGGAAATTACAGGAACGGATCCTTTCTTTCTCTCCTGGAGCGGTGGAACCTTAAAGCCCTTGGTCTGAATGAGCAGAGTTAGTGCAGCCCGGACTAGAGGCGCTGATGCAGCAAGGCGATCTAGTTAGAACAGCGGCGGCAGATGTGGCAAGCTAGAACAATGGCAACTGGAGTAGAGGGACTGGAAAAAAGGAACAGCATTGTAGCATACGTGACCACAAGGAATTGATGGTCCACCTTTAGGGCAGGTGCAGACGACGGTATTTTCGGCACAAATGGGATCCGTCAAAACATCGGATCACATTCAGACTAATGTTATGGTACAGGGTCATGCACATGTCCGAGGAAAAAAAAACTGCATGGCCAAGTTTAATCTGATATTTGGATCGCATTCGGCAATGCAAGTAGATAAGTGCGTGGAGACCATCACACTGCGTTTGGATGACATTTGAGTCCAGTCCGATTTCTACGGACCGACCTAATGGAGAAGGAGAAAGTTTTCTCTCCATTTTCTGGTCATCTGATAAAATCTGAACAAATTCTGATCAGAGTGTTATTTGCATGAGAGAATAGACGCTGGTGTGCACCCGACCTTAGGATAGGCCATAAACATCAGTTTGGTGAAGGTCTGCTAGTCCATTGAATCCATTTAGTAACCAATATATTAACCCTTTAGCAACATTTGCCGTACATTTGCAGTGTTCGCACGATACTACTTTCTGGATAAGGCTCAGGAGCTGAGGCTGCATCATGGAGCGCGGGTGCTGGCTGGATTACATAACCCACAACAATAATTAATGCAGTCATAGAAAGCTCTGATCTAATCAATTCAACTTCTTAAATATTGCTGTCAGCAATTTCATATATCGTATTTTGCGGATTAAAAGACGCACCGGATTATAAGGCGCACCCCAAATTTTGAGGAGAAAAATAGGAAAAAAACTTTTTTTTTTAATAAAATGGTGGTACTTCTTATAATCCATGCATCTTATTGCTTTCCGGGGTGGTGGCTGCGGTGAAGCGGGGACCCAGGGTCGCTGCTGGAGGCCGGAGGCCAGAGTGGAGCGTTACTGCAGGCCGCAGGCTGCGAGGAAGGGGTGTTCTGATGTACGCCGCTGCGGGTGCTCGGTGGCTCTGCTGAAATTTTGTGAAAGTCCAGAGCCCCCGCACTTACATGGTTCACTGTGTGATGGACTCCAGGAAAATGGCTGCCAGGGCAATTGCAGATTGAGATCTTGCCACCAAGATCTCAGGAGATGAGATCTCAGCGCTGAGATCTCATCTCATGAGATCTTGGTGCTGAGATCTCTATCTGCGCCTGTGCCACATCCGCGGCCATTTTCTGGAGATATCGCATAGAGGCAGGCGCGGATGGAGATCTTGGCTTTCCTCCATCTGCGCCTGCGCCGAGTGAGAAGCCGGAAGCCGGAACACCGAAAGAAGAATCGCGGCCGCCATATGCCGCCGCCACAGGGCTACCACTTCCCGCCGTACCACCACCGCTGTACCACCACTCACCGCTGTACCACCATCGCACATTGCAGAACCACCGCAAACACCCCCAGCTCCGGGCCCTCAGCATTGACCCCTCGGTAAGAAAAGTGTTTGGTTTATAAGACGCACCTCCATTTTTCCCCTAATTTTGTGGATCATAAAAGTGCGTCTTATAATCCGAAAAATACGGTAGTTACACTAGTGTGCAAAAGTTTTAGTCAGGTATGGAAAAAAGCTACAAAGTAAGAATGCTTTAAAAAAAAGAATAGTTTATTTTTTTCAATTAATATTATGTGAAGTGAATGAAAAAAAGAGAAAAAAAACTAAATCCAATCAATATTTGTAGTGACTGCTTATTGCCTTCAAAACAGCATTAATTCTTCTCACTACACTTGTCACTTGTACACAGTTTTTGAAGGATCTCGGCAGGAAGTTGTTCCAAACATCTTGGAGAACTAACCACAGATCTTCTGTAGATGTCGCTTGTGCAGATGCTTCTGTCTCTTCATGTAATCCCAGACAGACTGGATGATGTGAGATCAGGGCTCTGCGGGGGCCGGATCATCTCTTCCAGGACTGATTGTTCCTCTATCCTTTGAAGATAGTTCTTAATGACACTAGCTGGATGTTTGGAGTCGTTATCCTGCTGCAGAATAAATTTGGGGCAAATCAGGAGCTTCATTCTTGGTGTGGCCAATAACTTACTGTATCATTTTGGATTCTCAGTTTGCATACTTAGCACAGTACATTGATCTCAATCAGCGGACGGACACTACAGCTGCACTCACATAGCCTCATAGTGGCTCTCATCACTGGCTCCTGTCTGCAGTGCAGTGCCAAGCGATGGCCGCAGACAGGAGCCAGTGATGAGAGTCACAATGACACACTGAATGTAGCTGCAGTGTCCGTGCGGTGGTGCAGACTGAGTTCAGCGCTGCCAATCAAGATATGTCAATCAGCGGCTCGGCACTTTTGCATGGACACTACAGTATCACTCACATGGTGTAATTATCGGCCTTCATCTCTGGCTCATTTACAGCACAGTACTGAGCGGTGGCTGCAAACAGAAGCCAGAGATGAGAGCCCGTAATTGCACCATGTGACTGCGACTGCAGTGTCCGTGCGCCTTGTCACTGACTCTGCACTCACTCTCACATTGTGAATTGCTGGCTCTGCACTAAAGCCTCAACATTTACATACAAAATAAGTGTTTTTTTACGGCAACTAAATTCTGTACTTGAGGTATGATTTCTATAGAAGCTAAGTCCCGCACATACCTATACAAGTGGTTTAATTAGACCCTTGGGGGTAACAGACTTCCTTTAAACATCCATATCCATCATTAGGGCACAGCTCAACTGCATTGTCTAATAATTGCATGATATAGTTTGAAAATCCACCTCCCTTCTGCTTTATATGCTGCGTGTGGATAACATTTATTTTTGAAGCTGGTTTCCTTTATGATTTTCATTATCACAAGGGTGATCCATGGCAGTCTTTCAACAGTGGCAGACAATGCATCTGATAGGACTGCACAAGTCCATCACCTTGAATGTTGCCTTAAAGGGAATGTCAGCAGACTTTCACACCCCAAACTGTATGAGCATGTAGCTCTTTCAACGACAAGTCCAGCAGTACCTTTACATGGCCAGTCCGTTCCTCCATCACTGAGAAATCAATGTTTGAATTTATATGCAAATGAGGCTAAAGGACTATGGTAGATCTGAAGCCTTGGTCACTCCAGCTCTATTACCCTGCTTGACTGATGACTCCTTTGCCTGAAGTCACACAACAAAGAGGCTGTCAGTCAAGCGGGAGGAGGCAGCACTGGGTGGGATAAAGAGCTGGAGTGACAGAGGCTTCAGATCTACCATAGCTCTTCAGCCTCATTTGCATATAGTTGTAAACGCAGACTTCTCAGTAGCGGAGGAGATATTGCTGGACTTGTGTTTGAAAGATCTACATCTACATATAGTTTCGGGGTTGAAATCCTGCCGACAGATTTCCTATAATACAAGTTGTACTTGGATAGGTAACGATAAATTACAGTACAAGAGTTTTTTTTCAGCTAAGTAATAGTGCTGTCTGTTTTATTTTAGCCACAGTGATGGTTGTCAACGGCTCTGTGTTTTGCATTCCCTCAAACACCTGGGTGACTATTGAAAAGCGATGTGATGGATCAGCAGATTGCCGTGACCTTATCGACGAGTCCGGCTGTTCAGGTACTAAGGTTAAATTATATATACAGTAATAAATACAAATACATTTTTTTTAACAGGGAACCTGTCACCACATTGGATTAATGGCTTCGGTGTATAGTTGATTATCCACTAAAAAAAATGATAACTTTTGTGTAGAGATCCGGTGTGCTTTTGGAACAACCATTATTTTGGTCTTATTGACGGAGTCTTCAGACTGTAAAGCTAGTGATACCTAGAAAACAATGGAGAATGCTATAGTGGTCAAAGATGTGGAGCCTAAAATAAAAACAAAATGAGCCATAAATAGTAAATAAATAAATAGTGATAATGAATGTAATAACAGCGTACTTAGTTAAGATTGTTTAGATGAAAAAAAGAGTAAAATCCATACCACCACGACAAGGTGTACCCAAATCGGGACATTACCTAACTCTTGTAGTCAGCAGATGTAAAAATACGTAAGGGCAGAGTAGGACCTGGGTCTCGACTGTTCAGACACCTGTCCGGGAAAAGCTACAGTATATAAACAAAATGAACAGCCCAAGAAAGAGGAGCCAAACTCCTGTTTGTTCAAAGTACAACAAAATAAATCAGAACCCCTCAAAAAAAAATCTTTTGTGGTCCAATATGTAGTTAGGCTGTTAACCCTTATCGTATGGATATGCCATATATGTCTGAGATGGAAATACTCTGTCAAAGGCCATGCTGAAAACCAGAATTTAGTCTGTAGGATTTTCTGTATAAATTTTGTAGGCATCACACAGGGTATAATTTCTTTCTGATTTCTTCTATTTTTGACTTGGAGATGGCTGATGGGTGTAGCTTGCCATCTTTGTCTCCTACTAGAGACTTAGCACAGGATGGGGGCAGCCGCTGCCAGAAACTAATGAGGCGAAGACGGAAATGTGGCTGTCTTCTTTGGACACATAATTTTCTATGGTAGTGTAGGTTTAGGTGAACATCCTAAGTCATGTCTTTTTAGGGATTACTTGGCTCTCTAGGATACAGCCACAATTTACAGATCCATGCTGTGAGCACATACTACTCTTGCATGTTCCAACTTTTTAAGGAGGCATCTGATATTGAAATTGTAGCCCACAACTAACATTTCCATCTATTCACAGTTTGCTGATGGAGATAAATGTCTGATCTCTGTAGGCCCTATCAATTGCTAAAACAGCAGCCCCATGGCTTTCCCCTACCCCCAGTTCTTCATCAGTTAAACAGCCATATTTGGTTATATCTGTAAACCCTATGGACGTTAATTAGAGCGGCATGCTTGACCCCTGCTCCAATTAGCTATCCTTCAATGCAATTATGCATTGGCTAGAGATCTATGTACTAATGATTGTGTTTGTTCCAATGGTTGGGTCCTAAGAGTGTAGATAGGTAATAAATGTCCATTGTGATTTAACACCTCCTACATTATCCCTAATTATGGGGGTTCTGTATTCTCCACTATGGGATTCGCTTCTAAGAGAGAATTCCAGACTCTACATAAATGTCTTGGTTCCATTAAACACCAAGTATAAATTTATACATTATATACCATTTTGATATTTTCCAGAATGTCCGGATAGATACTGCAGAAATGGAGGAAACTGTTTTCTAGAAAATAAAGTTCCAATATGCAGGTAATGGTCATATAAACATTCATGGCTTTAAATACAGAATTACCATATACTGTACCCAAAGTATGTACTATGCACTGTATGTTGTCGGTCTGGCCAAATCGAGCCTCGCTAAATATGCCTATCCATACTACTAATAATGAAAATATTTTAGTGATATTCAAACAAATAAACCACAAATACTGGTGTTTCTAGGTAGTACCACACCCTCACCGCAGTATATGTTATGGGTCTGCAACTCAGAAATAGAGCGGGGGGTGAATCTGACCCTACACTAGGACTAGACTCAATCGCTACGATGGAGCGGGCTACCTATTCCTTGCGAATAGACCCACCGACTATCCTAGTCTAGACTCAAAGGAAGACCTGAAGATGGGGGAAGGGGATCCCTGAAAGATCTAGGGACTGGGAACAAAACACTGGTAACCTCCTAGCAGGGAAATAGAGGAAGCTGCAGAAACAAAAGGAAAAAACAAAAAAGACTAAGCAAGCAGAACTAGAGTTCCCAGAACTGCACAAAGCATAGCACAAAGCTAACAAGGCTCCTAGTCAGAAGTCTAGCGGATTAATACTGATGTCCAGCAAGAACTGGGAGGCAGGTGCAGGGCAATAAAGGATGATACAATCACCTGACCAACGACAAGCCCAGCTCCAGGGGAAAAAGACCAGCAGCCAGAAACCACAACAAGATGGCGGATGGTCAAACTGAATAGATTCTAACAGTATGGATACTACTATGGATTTATATTAGTACTCTGAAAAATATATGTTTGTACCATGTTTGCCAGTAGATAGAAAAAATAATAAAAACTGAGAGTCCTCAGTGGTATCTCAGCTTTTATTATTTGTACTCGATCAGCTGAGGTTCCAATCTACTCCAGCCTCTTGGCCCATATTTAAAAATGTTCCTGATTCCTAACTTACTATTATCCAATATAACACTACAGAAAAAGATCGATGTGTTGCATGGCAGGAAGAGGAGGTTTGAGAACAATGAATAAGGAGCAAACAGTAAGACTTTCTCTTTGTGCAACCTGTATAGAAGTAAGCATGTGTGCCTTACAGAATCTCCATTATGTCTCTTGTCCGGGGGTAGTAGTGGAAAGAGGGAAAGTTACTGAGTTTAAGAATGTATAGTTACTCTTTAATGTGATTCAGGATTTTAATGTAAAACTTTACACAGTAAATGAGGCCAGTACTCGATGAAAAGCTGTGAGTGCCGCTTCCCCACCCACTCACAAGAAAAGCCTGCAAAAGCTGCTTCCTCCATCCACTCAGAAAAAGGTCTGAGTGCTGCTTCCCCCATGCACTCATAGAAGAAATCCTGTGAGTGCCTCTTCCCCATCCACTCACAGGAGAAAGCCTGCTAGTGCTGCTTCCTTCATCCACTCACAGTAGAAAGTCTGTGAGTGCCGCTTCTCAAGATCAGTCACAGGAGAAAATCTGCAAGTGCTGCTTCCCCCTCCCACTCACAGGGAAAAAAATGGAGTTTAGGAATGTATAGTTGCCTAAATGTGAGTCAGGATTTTAATGTAAAACTTTGTACAGTAAATGAGGCCAGTAATCGTTGAAAGCCTGTGAGTGCTGCTTCCCCACCAAGTCACAGAAAAAGCCTGGGAATGCTGCTTCCCTCACCCACTCACAAAAGAAAGCCTGCATGTTCTGATTCCCCTGCCACTCACAGGAGAACGCCTAGGAGTACCGTTCCCCCACCCACTCACAGGAGAAAGCCTGCTAGTGCTACTTCACCCACCCACTCAGAAAAAAACCTGTGAGTGCTGCTTCCCCAGCCCACTGACAAGAGAAAGCCTGCGAGTGCTGATTCAATTGCCCACTCATAGCAAAAAGCCTAGGAGTGCCGCTTCCCTCATCCACTCACAGAAAAAGCCTGAGAATGCTGCTTCCCCTGCCCACTAACAGAAGAAAGCCTAGGAATGCCACTTCCCTCACCCACTCACAGGAAAAAGCCTAGAAGTGCCGCTTCCCTCACCCACTCACAGAAGAAGCTTGAGAATGCTGCTTCCCTCACCCACTCACAGAAGAAGCTTGAGAATGCTGCTTCCCTCACCCACTCACAGAAGAAAGCCTGTGAGTGCTGTTTCCCCTGTCCACTCCTAGGAGAAAGCCTAGGAGAGCCACTTCCCCTGCCCACTCACAGGAAAAAGCCTAGAAATCCCGCTTTCCTCACCCACTCACAGAAAAAGCCTGAGAATGCTGCTTCTCTCACCCACTCACAGAAAAAGCCTGAGAATGCTGCTCCCCTCACCCACTCACATAAGAAAGCCTGTGAGTGCTGCTTCCATTGCCCACTCACAGGAGAAAGCCTAGGAGTGCCGCTTCCCCTGCCCACTCACAGGAAAAAAGCCTAGGAGTGCGGCTTCCCTCACCCACTCACAGCAGAAAGCCTGCGAGCACTGCTCCCCCACTCACTCACAGTAAAAAAGCCTGTGAGCACTGCTCCCCT
>VIAB01003844.1:109431-122600 GCA_009801035.1 Oophaga pumilio
TTGGGAAAAATATTTATTTACTGAATACAGATTATAAAGATTTTACCCCTGATCTGAGAGTGAAAGATCAGTCCATGAGGAGAAAGAAGCAGATTTCTCTGATAAGATATATTACAAAGTTCCTTATTTCAAGTCTACTATTGAATTATGAAATAAAAATTAAAACAATGGTTACTTTTCATCTGAGTGATCCTACGAAGAGGATCTGACAGGAGTTTGGTAACTCTTTCATTAGTCTTTTTCTGATCTTGTCTCAGCTGACTCATGACCACAGACCACATCCAAGCAGAATGCGTAGGAAAATAAAAAGCTTGTAAGGGCTGAACTGTGCAAAATTTTGTATGAAAACTAATTTGCAAAAATGATTTTTAGCCCCAAATACTTGGATTTATGTAAGAAAATGATTCCCAAGGTGGACAGGCCTTTTAATGTAAATTTTCACCTTCAGTAGGATCAATCCCATTAGCCATCTATATGGGCATGCAGGTGGTACAGATGAATAATATGAAAGCTTGATATCTGCGATCCGATGACTTATTCCAGTGAAATCCATCTTTTTCTTAATATGTAAATGAGCTGTTAAGATCTATGAGCCGGACATAGATCTCACGGAGAATCTTTCTCCAGAGCTTATTTTACATGAGGAGAGTTGCCAGTGTGAGATATGTAATGACTGACAGTCTTCTCTCCTGATCTACATGTCTCACACTGGTAACTCCCCCTTTCATTTATAATAAGCTCTGGAGGCAGATTCTTATGGAGATCTATGTCCAGCGCATAAATTTTAAGAGCTGATTTACATATTAAGAAAAGCGTAGATTTCTCTATAATAAGACATCGAATCGCAGATATCAAGGTCTCATTTTATTCAGCTTCCTATGACCTGCATGCCCATGTAGACGGCTCAGAAGGGGTGAGCCTACTGACAGATGCCCTTAAAGTCCATTTTGCAGTATGTTTGTATATTTATATGAGTTTTTTATTTCCATCACTTTTCTGAAATAGAGCTCTAATGTACTGTGTAGACTTCGAGCTACGTGTAGCCACAAACCATTCTAGTGTATGAGTGCCTATGCTGATCTATCTCGTCATCACAAAACGCTCCTTCAATGGCCCTGAATACCTGAACTCGATAATGTAGCAATGGAAGAGGGCAGCCTGGTCTGATAAATCACATTTTCTTTTACACCATATGGACGTCCTGGATCATCTCTTACCTGGGGAAGAAATGGCAACTGTTATGTTTTGGTAGCTGAGGAGAGCAGGCAAAAACGGCAATACACCAGAGAGGTTGGAATCTATTGGATTGCAGTACCCTGACTAACCACCACAACTAAAGGCAGCCGTGGAGCGTTCCTACGTTGGTCCTAGACGCCTCGTCAAGCCTGAGAGATTAACTACACCTAAAGATAGAAAGAGGAAAGCTATCTGCCCCGGAGCAGATCCCCAAAGAACATGGGAAGCCCCCAAACATGTAATGGCGGTTAGACAAGAGGAAATACAGACACAGACAGAAAATAGTATGAGCAAACGCTGGGGCCCAATCTGCCTAGACAGAAAAGGATAGAAAGGATACTCACTGCAATCAAAAAAAACCCTAAAAAATGCCAACGCTACTAATTGCAAAAACACCTGAGATCACACGACCTCTACCACCTAAATTAGTTCTCTGGTGTAGAAAAACTAAGCCGCAGCCACTGAAAAAACTGGAAAAGGCAAATGAACAAACAACAGTGGCTCCAGCGGAACCGAGAGGAGCCCAAGCCCCCCGGGGGGGGGGGGGAACCTGGCTAACCTCACAGAAATGCAGAGAAATATGCAAATGGAAAGCACAAAAACAAAAACAGAAAATATCTTATCTGAAAGCAGAAGAAGAGGCAAGACTCAGCAAGCTTCCAAGTGAACCAGGAACCACAGTTGAGACAAGAACAATTGATCACCGGCAACCATGATGGGAGGGAACCTCCCTTATATCAAGCCAGTCTGTGAATCCTGATTGCCAATCCTCATTGAATGGTTCAGTACTGTTTGTAACCACCAGAGGGAGCTTCTGCTCAGAATTCATTTCCAAAACATTCACAACAGGCAACTGTATACACTATTGGAAGAAGTCAAGCCGAGATAGGCAATGTGATGTTCTTCATGTTCTTCTGGAGAACCTTAGGTCTTGGCATCAGATGGATGTGACATGTATCTAAATGTTATACAAACCAAGGAACTCCTTTATGGCTGTGGGATTCCCTAACGGATGTGGTCTCTTTCAGCAGATGAAGCCCTTGCCACACTGAGAAAAGTGTGAGGGACATGACAAAGAGATCAAGGTGATGACTTGATTTCCCAGATCTCAATCTGTTCAATGTTCTTTGCGGTGTTGGAAAAAACAAGTCTGATCCATGAAGGTTGCACCTCACAACTTACAGGACATGAAGAGTCTGATACCAACATCTTGGTGACGGAGACCACAGAACACATCGGAGGTCTTGTGGGGTCCATGCCTCTATCAGGGCAGAGCGGGCACTTGGGTTATGCACATTAGGCAGCGTGTGTCAATATTTTGGCTCTTGCATGTGTGATGATCTATCCAGGAGTCAGTTTATCAGGTATAAGGTAATAAATGGAATTATAGGGTTGGAAAAGGGTTTCAAAATATCTGACCTATTATCTGACATATTTGATCCCTATTTATCTACAATCTCTGACCGGTAGCTTTTCTTATGACCTTGTTTTCAGATGCAAAGGAAAATGGCAGGGGACAAGATGCCATCTCAGATCTCCAGAAATATCTCCTCACAAGTCAGAAGCTGATACTACCGGTGAGAACAAATGCACAAAGGTTCATAGGAGCTGATCTCAGATGCGTCGCCCAGCTTTAGCTGCTATTTTTAATGTCTTTGGAGGGTGGATATAATAGGGAGATCCCCACTGGAAATATAATGGGAACCCCCGTATAGTGCTAGATATTTATCATTCTTGGTGGTTGTTTCCCTTTACACATTTTTAGTGACCTGTGGGCCAATTCACAAACTGTTTGTTTGCTCCATTCCTGGAGAGTGGAGACCTGCTCAAGTATTTGCCACCTATCAGTAAAATATATGGCACCATGGGCTCATAACAGCCAGATGTATACACCCAACTTACAATGCCATGATACCAATTCAATACAATCTTGTGCCAGCTACTAAAGAAATGTATATACATATATATTCAACATTTAGTGTTTTAAACAAGTTGTCCTGTCTATGTGACAGCAGACTAGTGAATCCTCACAGCGTGCACAGTGCGCGCTGTCACGATTCTCCGGGAACAGCAAGTGCATGATCCAATATTCAAATATGGACAACCGCTTTACCGTGGGATTCTGTTGGTTAAAGGGGTTATGCTATGAATAAAAGTACATTTTAATCAACAGATCTTGGATTAATAATAATTTCCACAATTGGATGTGTTTAAATAAAATGTTCCTGTGCTGAGATAATCTTATAAATGTGCTCCTGCTGTGTACTGTGTAATGACTGTGTCTGACCGTGCAGGAAACATGGCCTGATCATGGGAGAGGTGCAACCGTCAAGCATTATTGACATATCGTATGGATATATGACAACTTTTTTTTATGGAATTACCCCTTTCTTGACTTGGACACATGGATGTTTCTAAACCTGCACTCTATTGGATAATGATGCAATACAGTAATAAAAATGAGTAGTCCTCCAGTCTGCGGCCCTAGTATCAATAAAAAAAAAATGGAAACCCAACAATTGGGTATTTGCATTGACATCGCCAAACATGTATGTTGTCTGCCACGATAATTTTTCTACTTAAAGGGGTATTCCTATCTCTAAGATCCTATGCCAAAATGTAGTAGGTGTAATATTAATAATATTAGCAAGTACCACCAATTAGATATTTAGTATAGTTCTTCAGATTAGCTATATCGCTTACCCAATGCACTAGCTTAGGTTATGACCACACATATAGCTACAGTTAGTTAGACAGCTTTTAGTGGTCGTAACCATTGATACCTAAGCTAATGTAATGCCCTGCACATGGGGTAAGCGGCACAGCAAATATGAAGAATTATGCTAAATTTCTAATTGGAGGTATTTGTTAATAATATTACACCTATTACATATTGAGATAGGATCTTGGAGATGGGAATACCCCTTTAATTTTAAAGGATGATATGCCAAGAAGACACTGAGGCATGGCTATAGACATACCTAACACCAGACTTACAGTGCGTATAGATGCGGTAGCCTCATATGGTGCAGTTTCTGCTCTTGTTGGTCCATAATCTGTGTCACGTTGGCCAAGCTTTCTGTCACGATGAGTTTCCCCCTCTCCCCAATTACACACACAAAGTCACCCAATTTGTAGAAAAATAAAATAAAATAAAAAAGTTCTAGTAGTGACAGTAGGAAATAGTTTGTTGTGACGCCAGGTGGATATCGGACAGTTGGAGATGGGCTCCTGGACACAGGGCTGATGATGTATCCCAAATCTGCGCACCTCAGAGAGGGTAATGTGCAGAATAATGATCTGGTGGTTGTTTGTGCAGCTAATGCCCAATCATGAAGAAGCAGTGTGAATGTGAAAAGAACAGTCTCTACTAATGATAATGGGGTAAATGACTCTATACAAATAGTAGGTAATTGGTGATCGAGATTATACTCACAGATGAAAATTGACCCAAACATACAGACAGGCAGATCTCTGTGGGATATTTGTCTTATCAACTCAATTCACTGGTTCTCAGCTGCCCCTTTAGTATTTCTCAGTCGGTACTCCCTACTTAGGTCTAAGTTGTGCTTCTCTTCTGAAGTGACTTTTCCTTTTAGAGGTGCAATTGAAACCCTTCTAATATGAAGGTTGTCAGCTCCCCTTCTTTTTATTGGTCCGTTCTCAACAGGATGAGTATCAAGAGGGAGGGAGGTCCCTTCCTCTACTGGCTCCTCGCTCTCTCAGGACTGAACTTTTTCTTTGCAATCTCAGAGGACTTACTTATTCCCACCACCATGTGACTCTTAAAGCTGCAGTCATTGGCTGACAGCCAGGCGAACTTGTTCCACCTCTTCCCAGATACTTCTGCATCACAAGCAAAGCTGAGCCATGTAGACAAGCCCCTGAGAGAGAAGTTTAACCCTTAAAGTGCTGCCTATCAGCAAGTCTCACAATATGTTACAGCATACAGTTTACACAGAAATCACAGTATTTTCATGGAACACACTATACATCCAATATCCCATGGAGTTGGACACTTTGTGGGATACCACATAGACAGGAGGGAAAGGGCAGAGAAATGTTTAGTGACTATTTGGCCAAAATCTGTTCTCCACTATCTCCTAAATGGCTGACAGTGGTAGTAAGAAGGTTTAACCCTCTGTCTCTGAGGAGCACTCTAACATGAGCTTGTACAGTAATTAGTTAAATACTATACTGTAAACTAAAAAAAATGATACTAGCAACATGCCATCACATTATTAAATGGAAATACCTCTTTAAAGAGGTTTCCAACTACTGGAGCAAAATTATTAATCATTTTTGCAGTAGGGTATCATTGCACATTTTGCAGCAATTTGCTTTTATAGGCTCTTTTGCACATCTAGTCTTTGGACACATATCAGCTGAGAGGAGCTCAGAAAAAGACAGATAAAGCGTTACAAAACCTCTATCAGTTTGTCATAGAGTTCTGACGGATAATTTTTAGTGCAGCGATTTATATGTAATAAAGAGACTGTAGAACGCAAACGGCGCAAAATGTTTAATGCAACCCTATTGCAAAATTGATTTTTATCCCCCCAGAAAATGTTCTGAAAGAGGGACAACCCTTTTAATAGCATCAATAATTTTTGTTGATACTGATAGATACTAAAACTGAGCCACCTGCCTTCTTTCCATACAGGTCTGTGGATTGGTGTTAGCATTGGATTAACGTTTCTACTGATCGACATTATCATTGTCTACATATGTTACTTCTATAAAAGGTAAGAACATTTTCTCTGTATTACCGGGTTGTATGGCAGGAGACGTGAAATACTTGTTGAGCTAAAAAGGAAAGATGGAAAATTGTGACATGGTCTATTGTATGCCGTATTAGGGAGATATAAAGTATGGAATATATACTCAACATTGAAATGGCATCACCAAGAAGGAAATGTCGTGGAATGACGGAAATCACAGGATGGATAAACACGTTACTGATCTGCAAATTATGAAAAAATGCAAATAACATTTTTAAAACATCTTGATTTACTCTGTACTAAGAACCCACAGGTTGTGACTACGTAAGAAAAACAAAAATGTAGCCACTGTACACATCGCCAATAAAATGCTTTTGCACTTTTTTCATTTAAAAAGTTGCTTGGAGTGCTGCATACATTTTTGTATTAGGACTTATTCACACTTTAGTATTTGGTCAGCATTTTGCAGCAGTTTTTGTATGAACAAATCAGGAGTGGAACTTACCGAGAAAAACTATAATTGAAAGATTGACACCTGTTCCATGTTTTGGAGACACTCCTGATTTTGACATACAAACATATAGTCTTAGATAGGTAGACATACATACATACATACATACAGACAAACAAACAGATGGATAGAGACATATTAATATATATAATTAGATAACCCCAAGAATCAAAAAGGATGCGGCACTTCCACTTTTGTCTTTAGTGTCTTGTTGTCCCGTGGCCCAGGAATCTTCCCCCTGTCCTTTACTGAATCGTTGCTTTCCAGTTGTTTTTCTAAATAGTGTTGTAGATTGGCTTACACGACTGCTCATGAGGCAGACACAGGAAAACTGTCTCTTTAAATTTTCCACTGGTTTATTGAGGTACAACATAAACCAGGGCAGGGTTTTCAACATAAACACGTCCTTTCTTGCCTAATGGAAAAACAAAACCAATGCAAATAGCACAGTCCGTGTTGCTGCGGGGATCAGCCCGCTCAGGAAACAAACATAAAAAAAGGTTCAACTTCACTTACTCTCAAACACTAGCTCTGGAGCTCCCATCTCCAAGCACACTCAACACGCAGTGAGCCAGAAGGCTGTGTATTTTTCCTCTGGACTCCACCCTGGGGTGCAGATACAGTGAACCGCCTCCAACCAACTCTTCACTGTTCACTAAACCTAGCCCTTAACATGGCCGATTAACCCCTCTCAGTACTTAGTGTGCTGGAGCTTTTTTCTAGGTACATATCAATGAAACTAATAACCTCAGTGATACATATCTCCCCTCTATACTTTGCCAGTGACTTTGTAGGTAAACGATGAAATTTTAGAATAAACTAGAATAAATCTCCTCTATCTATTACATTGACATTCATGGACCATTAATTTACAATAAGTGGTATAAAATTTTGAGAAAAAATACAAATAATCTGGAACTAGAAACATGGAAACAAAAAGGATTGATCCTTGAAGAGTTCAGCGTGTCTTTGCCCCCATCGTTGCTTTTATTTCAAACACAAAATGTTCTTTATGAGAACATATAAAAATCAATAGTATACAACTTTCCTTCTTAGCCTGAATGTGCCCCTTAAAATATGGCACAAAGGTTACAGCTGAGAATTGCTTTCAGGAGTGCAAATAAATAAAAGCACCCCTCCATGTTATAAAACTGCTGAAGAATATGTATGAAAGCTAGCAAGTTTCATGTCCAGGAGCCATAAATGGTCCTTCATCTGGATCTTATGAGGCTCCCAAACTTCCTGTGGCAACAAGTTCAGGTAGATTATTAAGGGAATCTGAGGAGCAGACAAATCTTCTGTAAACTGTAGTATTTTTTTCAATGAACTCTTTACATGTTTTCTGGGCCTTGATGAAGCAACCAAAAAAGGTCTGGTTGCCCTTGTTGGATCTTTATGCTCCGGTAGAGACCAATATGTCCACTTCGGTTCATATTGCTTTTATGCTGGCACTTTTGGGCCATAGATGAATGCCAGATGTTGAAATACAGGACAAAAAAAAGTTCAGAGGGGTGTTCGGTCATAAAAACATCTCTGAAAACAGTTTAGAATGGTATAAATAAAATACTCATCTTGTCAATCTCCCGGCACTGTTTTTCTGATGTCTCCTGGTTCCCCGCCGGTCTCTATATCTACACCCAGCTGATTTCAGGTTGTGTAGCCACATGACCACTACAGCCAGCAAGTGATCTTCTGACTAGGTGGCCCATGGAAAGCTGCTGGGAGTTATAGAGAAATCAGAACCAAAGCAGTGGGGAAATAGTAGCTCTTTCAGATTTTTTGTATTAGCTGTAGTACCTCTTTAAAGTGACACTGCACTTACTGAAAACTTTTGACTTGTCATACAGATATGTTAGAACTTGTGATCGGTGGGCTTCTGGATGCTGAGGTTCTCACTGAGCACCATGAGGGGCATAAGTGCTCAGCCAATCTCTGTTCTCCTCCAACGCTAGAGATGGACTCATATCATTTCTATTGAGTCCAGTTCCAGAAGACATTCACATTTCTATTCCTTCATTGTAAAAATTAGCCTATCCACCCAAACCCAGCCATTGATCAAAAAATCTGACGTTAATATGGGGCTTTTCCAACACACTGCAGGTACCTTTATAAAGCCAAAGGCAGGTACTCGTCTGATGTTCTATCTCATGGTAGTGATCAAGGATCTTTGACTTTCTCAAGAAGGGAGAAGGTCGAATAAAATCATTTACGAATGTAACAATGGAACGTTACCAGCCCTTAAAACAATTGTGTGCAATGGGTGGAACCAAGGACACGGATACAGATAGACTTTGGAAGGAAGAACTAGTTCAGCACCTGACATGCGCAGCATGAGGTTGGCGTCACACCACCATATTGTCTCTCATCCAAGAGAATCGGGCTGATTATGCCAATCTGTATGACTTTTTTTCCAACCATTCATTGACTCACACGGCCGAGTACAGTCCGAATATCAGATGAAAATCGAGTGTACTGGGATTTTTTTCCTCCAACTGACTCGGACATGTGCACAGTCCCATAGAATAACATTGTTCCAAGTGCAATCCGACCTTTTGTTGGATTGCCGTCAGGCCAAAAATATGGCCATGTGCACGAACCATAATAGTGGGACTGTACAGCACATCTATCAAATCATATGAGCAGGATTTCAATACAGATGACAATGCTGTTGCAAACAGGCAGGTGTCCAATAAAGGGGATTTATTTCTGGTTTCAGAAAACACTTTATCCCTGGTTACAATTTGTTTAAAAAAACAATCTGTGTTTTACTCACTCTTCCTGGGTCCAGCGCTGAGTCTCTGCCGTAGCCCCTGGTGTCCGTTATTGTCTGCAGCGCTGACATCACATTGACGGAGCTGCAGTCTGTAACTGAGCTCAGAGCGGCGCTGCCTGAGTTGACGACACAAGCCTCTGAGCTCAGATACTGGATGCGGCATAGTCAATGTGACAACAGCGCTCCCGAGAAAAGCAAGCACAGGGAGCAGCAGCGGAGACCCTGCACTGGACCTGGAGAGGGTGAATAAAGCGCAGTTTGGATATTTAAAACAAAATTCAGCCAGGTGAGAGGGGTTTTCCAAAATTGGAAAACCCTTTTAAGGCCACCGGGTTTAGAGTGGAGAGCTGGAATGAGCCTGAGACTATTCTTGGGGCTTTTGTCCATCTTGCAAAACAAACTTGATTTTCCCTACATTGCTACCCCATCTGAGAGCAGCATGGTGTAGGGGCAGAGACCTTCATTTCAAGGATATATCACTTACTGGGCTACTTGCTGCAGTTTTGATAAAATCACTATTTTATCTGCTGCTGATTTACCAGTTCTCTGAATACTGAGTTTTGTAGAACCCTACCCACACCACTGATTGTCAGCTTTCTGTCTATGCACAGTGTACGCATAAAGCTTCCAATCAGGGGTTGAACTAACTGGCAGCAGGTTTTGGAGTCCTCCAGTGATAATATCCTGCTGATAAAACACTGATTTTATCAAAACTACAGAAAGTAGCCCAGTAAGTGACACATGGCAGGAATCAGAGTCTCTGTCTCTACATCATGCTGCTCTCAGGTGGCAAAAAACCTGGGGACAAATTCCCTCTATTGTATATCTATAGTTATACATCAGCCACAGACTAGACATTATTTCTTATACCGTTTTGCTTTCTTAAAAAGTCTCTTTCGATCTTGCACTCTTTATTTTGACATTCATTTTCGCTAGTATATGTGAGTAGTAAGAAAATAACATTTTGCTGTTATGTCCTCATACATTTTAGATGCCTCTCCCTTTAAAACTTCATGATCTCATGATTAAAATTAATGCTTCCTTTCATTTTATTCTCCAACAGGAAACATAAAGGCCATATCACCAGTGGGTTTTCCAATCCAAATTATGCAGGGAGCAGCACGACTTCACTGAACGAGGTGCATAAAATCTTTATCAACCATTCCAGCGCATTTGCTTTGAGCCATAGAGGAACGCGGGTCTTTATTCACATACTTTATTCTTTCATGAAATGTGTTCTTTGTTTAGCAAACAAGCTACGTTCCCCGGGTCTGAGGGTAATATTCTGCTCATCCGGAGTACAATACTATATATCAATCTCTGCCGGGGGTCACGCGTCAGATTAGCAGAATATAAAATGCTTTTACCTCTTCTTTATGCCTAAAGTCATTTTTGGTTTTGATGTTTGGGAACAAAATATCTGAAACTTCTGATCTCAATATATATATTTTTTTAAATAACTGATTACTACTGGGATAGACTAGCTAACATGGCCATAAAAGTGTTTACCAGCCATTATATGAATCTCCACCATTGACTACATGCCATAAATATCTGGTAGGGTCCAATTCCACTTTTAGGACTCCCACCTGTTGGGAGAATGGGGTTTCCCTTCTCCCCAAACTAGCACTCCAGAGTACAGGAGACCATGCACGTGGCTCTCCCCATTGAAGATTACGGGTGTTGTGCCGATGCTGAACCATTGATCACATGTATGCCCAAAGCGTGTGCGTCCATCATCTGGGATTCCGGGGTTCATCGGCATACTTATTTCTCCACTGTATAGACTAGTGAAGTAGGCAATGCTAATCTATGCAGAGGCAGACACCTGATAAATGTTTCCAGTTTGGTAAATATGGGATACTTTTTTCTATGAATGAATGGCTGATTTATCCTGTTGTATGGTTATGCACTAACATATAATAACACAAATTAATCGGGGAGAGCGCTTCAAGATTCGGCAGCTCGAAACACCATCTGGTCAAGGCTTGACACTCGGGGATATAAAGAATGAAAAACAGAAAGATACAAAATATATTGGAGCTAATGTCAATAAATATGTTAAAGGGAATATGTCACCTAATCTGAGAGCAGCATAATGTAGTGGAAGGTTATCACTGGAGGACTAGCAAATCTACTGCAATGTAGTCCTCTATATTCATGAGCTCAGTGTATCACCACTGATTAGCACCACCTTACCTAAATGATTTTTAATAATTTGTTCAAAGACCTTTCCTGGTATAGAAGTAAGGCTCACTGGCCTGTAATTTCCTGGCTCCATCTTTTTCCCTTTTTTGAAAATAGGGACAACGTTTGTCCTTCTCCAATTTTCTGGGACTTCTCCTGTTCTCCAGGAATTTTCAAAGATTCTGGCTGGTGGCTCTGAAATTTCTTCTGTTATGTCTTTCAGTACTTTAGGATGTAATTCATCTCACCAGGAACTTGTCCTCCTCTAGACCATGCTGTCCACAGATCAGACTGCATGTACAATGTGTCTGCCAGCACCATGTTATAGAGCAGGAGGAGATGAGCAGATTGAGTTACAGTTTTTTGGGGGAAAAGATTCAATATAATTTTTGTTCTATTCATTAAAATTACTGATGACTTTGCGCTTAAGGGTCAAGGAGGCGGTCCTAACCAGTGATGGACTAATTCATTAATATCAATGAATAACAGATGTCTTTTACTGAGTAGGACCCCCTACTGGACTCCTATAGAGCCAAACACCAGAGAGTTCAATGAATAAAATACAAGGTATATTGAATCCATTCATAGCAACTCCTACTCTATAACATGATGCCCACAGAGTTTCTATGATGACATTTTCCCTTTAAATTTATGAAAAGGAGATTATTTGGGTATATATTATATTTATTTGTTTACTGTTTTTCTCATCTTTTAGTTTTCTGAAACGGTGCATCCTAATGTCCAAATCAGTGTTTTTCCCTGGAAATCAGGCCACCAGGTACGTGTGATTATTGAAATCTGTCTTTTTAATGATGCCACAGCTTCTCAATCTGATTAAGGTCAGGACTTTGACTAGGCCACTCCAAAGTCTTAATTTTGTTTTTCTTAAGCCATTCAGAGGTGGACTTGCTGGTGTGTTTTGGATAATTGTCCTGCTGCATTACACTAGTGTGTTTCAGCTTGAGGTCACAAACAGATGGCCGGACATTCTCCTTCAAGAGTTTTTGGTTGACAGCAAAATTGATTCCATTTTTCACAGCAAGTCTTCCAGGTCCTGAAGCAGCAAAACAGCCCAAGACCATCACACTACCACCACATTTTACTGTTGGCATGATGTTCCTTTTCTGAAATGTTGTGTTGCTTCTACGCCAAATGTAATAGGACATACACCTTCCAAAACGTTCAACTTTTGTCTCATCAGTCCACAGAGCATTCTCCCAAAAGTCTTGAAGAACATCAAGATGTTTTCTGCCAAAACTGAGACGAGCCTTTATGTTCTTATTGCTCAGCAGTGGTTTTCATCTTGGAACTCTGCTATGCAGCCCATTTTTCCCCAGTCTCTTTCTTATGGTGGAGTCATGAACACTGACCTTAATTGAGGCAAGTGAGGCCTGCAGTTCTTTGAATATTGTTGTGGGGTCCTTTATGACCTCTTGGATTAGTCGTTGCTGCACTCTTGCTGGAATTTTGGTTGGTCGGCCACTCCTAGGAAGGTTCACCACTGTTCCATGTTTTCACCATTTATGGATAACTAACGCCAAACACTTTAACCAATGCACTCAGGCTTCTTTTTAGGAAGAATTTTTTCTTTCATTTCCCAGAAGCACAAATTTTTAGACAGTGAAAACCCAAAACAAATACTATAAACATTTCTTTTCCTTGAACCCCTTAGTGACGGAGCCAATTTGCAGCTTAATGGGGCCAATTTTTACAATTCTGACCACTGTCACTTTATGTGCTT
>VIAB01003845.1:63536-73908 GCA_009801035.1 Oophaga pumilio
GTCCCTCATTCTTGAAACCGCCACTGTACTGCGAGTGGTAATGTAGTTGTAGTCGTGCAAAGCTGTTTCTTTATTGTGGTCCTCAATAGAAATCGATTCCTTGGTGATGACAAAATTATGTAGGACCACGCATGCTTTAACAACATCATCCACAGTCTCGGTTTTCAAGTTTATCGCAGTCAAAAGGACACGCCATTTGGCTGTCATAATCCCAAACGCACACTCCACCATCCATCTGGCTCTTGTGAGGCGGTAGTTAAATATACGCTTTGCATGTGTTAATCCTCTGCTGGCGTACGGCTTCAAGAGGTGTTCGGACAGCTGGAATGCCTCATCACCTACACACACGAATGGCATCGGTGGGCCTGAGGTTTGAGGCAATGGCCTAGGGGGTGGAAACTGAAAAGTGTTAACGTACAGTTTCCGCCCCATAGCAGAAAGTTTAAACACTTGCAAGTGATTTGACCGTCCATAAGAGCCAATGTTCACAGCAATAAACTTGTACTCCGCATCAGCAATAGCCATCAGGACGACCGAAAAATATTTTTTTGTAGTTGAAGAATTCTGATCCGGTTCCTGAAGGCTTTTGAATGCGGATGTGTTTGCCATCGACAGCGCCCAGGCAATTGTGGAACTGGCAGATACAGAGAAACTGGTCCGCTATTTCAAGCCACCGGTCTGTAGTTGGCTCTGGAAGAAATTCTCCAACCAAACAGTCCCACAGAGCACGACAAGTGTACTTGATTATGCCGGATAGCGTTGAAGTTCCCAGGCGATACTGGAAATGCAACGATGACAGCGTTTCGCCAGTTGCCAGAAATCTGAAAACAAAATAGAAAATAAAAATTATTTCACAAACACAGCATTACATACCAGAACTCAGCTAGAACTAGTGGAGATACCAAAAATAATAAAATCAAGGAAAAACACTGTTTTTGAACATGTTTTACTGTACTGATATGGTTCCCTTGTTGTCCTGTGATGTTAAAAAAATTATAACATTACAAGTGTGCTCAATCAAACAGATCCAATACATATAGCTTACCTTATAGTGACCATGAGACGCTCCGCCGGAAAAATCGAGAACCGACAATAGGTGTCCGATTTTTTGATTTGGTCTCCAACACGCTCCAGCAAATAGTCAAAATTTTCTTTAATCATCCAAAGATAGGCAAAAAATTTCTCCGGATTTTCTCGCAGCTCCATGTTTAGTGTACTATACACACCACGGGTTAATCTCTGTGCTGTGATGGGGTGAATCTACACACGGCGTCGTCTTTGCTGGCGCTGACGCATAAGGCGCTGCTCGATCTTTCTCTCCTCTATAACTATAAACCTCAAGCGATTCGCCTCCGCAGTAAAATCCACCAGATTCTTGAAGATATTGCCAATAATCACATCCATGTTCGCCAGTCACTTGCTACTTGCTCTTCTCTCCAACCTGCACTTGCTCTTCTGCAACCTGTCAAAGATGGGCTGTAGGAACAGTGTATATATAGGATTACAGTAGCCAATCATGTTTGGAACCCCAAAAAAGGGCGTTTTTAAACACCGGATCCAGCGCATTCCGTCGAAACCGGATACAAAACCGGATACACCGGATGAGACGGATCCGTTTTTTTTACGGAGGACAGAAACGGATCCGGAGAAAAAACGGATGCGTCTCATCCGGTTTTACATACTAGTTGCCGGATGCAGCGATCCGGCAAAACGCCGGGGGCGCCGTCAGGCGCAAAACGGATGTGTGAAAGAGGCCTAAGAATACTCTTGTCATCTTTGGACGAAAAAGTATTCACATCAACTTGACTTTCATGAAATTTTATATTGTTTTGTAGATACTGATATGTCTTTTATGTATTTTCAATTAGGCTCAGTGCGGCTTGCTCTGTATGGACCATCTTTACCTTCCATTTTGCGGTTTAATTTATTCTTCATCATCTACAGATGCAAATTTCAACTTATGGACTATTTCATGAATTTGAAGATTATTTGGGCTATCAAGACCTTTTTTTTATATTTTTTTATGTTTTTCACCAATGTATATTTTATTTCACAAAATTTAAACTGATACTTACATGTATCGTTATGATCTTATATTTTTATGATTAGTTTATCACTTGTACGTTTATCTGTGTCAAATACACTTCCACATGTCACTTTCTCATTCTATTATATGTTATTATATATTTAATGTCCAATGTTTAATAGTAATTTTTTCTTGGTGTTATTATTCGCTATATAACATTTATTTATTTATTTAGTATCTATTTTTGTCAAACATAGATGTTATTTTTTATATATTCATCCATTTATAGAATTGATATGGATTTATAAAAAAAAATTCTCTAACATGATTTATGATTATAACTTTATGCCCATTATATCTTCACAAGTGGATATATAATAATTGTGTATTTATTTATTCATGTCATCGATCTCATTATTATAGTAATTTTTATTCATCCCTGTTATTTCTTAATATATTTATTCACTTCATCAGATATTCTTAATATTTTGTCACTTATATTTTTATAATTCATACACCATCTTTAATAAATTTATCTTCTATGACTTTGGGTATATATTTAGCTCTTTTTATTTCTTTATCTTTCCACTGGTGCACCTACTTGTTAGTCCCTCAATATTTGCATAATCCGCTATATTAGGTCCTCTCTTGGCTCCAGTCAGTCCCTTGTACGCATGTGCGGTTATGTCCAGGAATGCTCACTAGGTGACCGCTTGCGTTCCAGCTCGCGTGTCACTGAACATTTCCTGGAAAGTTACGCTGTGCTGGAGGCGTGGCATCAGCTGCACGCCTCATTTAGCCGGCACATGACTTAAACCTTTTTCTTTATTATTGGCCGCACGGGATATAAATAGTGCTCTGCCCCTTAGTTAGCCATGACCCCAGGAAAAAGCAGAGAGGTGAAACGCGCGTCGGGGTAGCAGGACGGGGACACAGCTCCTACTCAGGTGAATGTACAGTTTTTACTTAGGTGAAATTGTTCTCCATATACATGGCTAATCTCTTCATATATGGCAGCATTTATTAGGTGAATTGCTTCCCATATGCACAGCTCCTACTTAGGTGAATCACTCTCCATATGTATGGCTAGTTTCTTTATGTAAGGTAGAATCTATTATAAATGGCAGGCATTCACCGTCTTTTTACCCACTGTGGTATTTATAATGCTGTACATTTTTCACTATTCCTACTGATTGTAATTTAGTCTTTCCCCCATGTCTATAATGCATGTACAATGGCTGGGATTTCTTTTGCCTTCATTTATTATTTGGTAATTATGCACATCTTTTACAGATATATTTGCACCTTACCATTTATTACCAGTCTAATATAGTTATATCTTTGTAGCATTTACTAATTACTTTTTGGTAGGCATCTACTGTATATCCCTAAGCCATATATTTTGTATAACATTTATTGTGGGGGTTTTGTGGAGCTGTCCTGTCCTGATTTCAAGGCATTCTGCTTATTTATATAATGTTTTGTTTTTATGTTGGATTTAAATAAATATAATTTTTTATGGATCTCTTCATTTGAGCCATGTATGTCTCATCTTATAACACAGCCATACCTGAATGATTTGGTCCAGGACTTACGTTTGTGAAAAGCAAATGCAGAGTTACTGGCTTCAAGTCCTCAAAGATGTAATTTCCTGTCACTTAGTACAAAATACTCTGTCTTTCAACGCTGCCAAAATTAATTAACGGTATTTTTTTAACAGGTTAACAACCTGTGCTTTTGCACAGACTTCGATAGGTTGCTCACTGCTTTGGGTTGTGAGTACGAGCTGAAACCGTAGTGTCTCTTTATGGACTCATCAGTGTAAAGCCACAAGGCAGTTTTCTTGCACAATAGTAATATTCATCCTTCAATACCTGTTGGTTATGCTGCACACGTAAAGCAAGAGCAATGAACTGGAATGTAATTTGGTGTGCATGCAGTATGTAAGTGCATGAATAGACAAAACCCAACAGAAAAACAAAATAAGCAAATGCCCTGCAGTAAATAAATAGCATCAGTTAATGAAAAACTAGAGGGGACTTGGTTAATATACTTTTGATCAAAAAAACATAAAAGCCATCCGGCCACATCAATGTGACCCTATTTGGGATGGTCCTAACCTCTAGCATTAAAACCTTAACATGTATCTAATAACGTATGTGTGAATAAGGAATGAGAAGAACCGAGGAGCCAAAAAAAGGACACCCAGAAGTGGGGAGCTTTTTAAAAATAATGTCCAGCTCAAAGAAAAGTGAGGCCACACCCCTCTCTGCCCTCATTTTATTTTTCTCTTGGGTTTTTGTCTGTCTAATGCCCATCGGATTTCTCGTACACAACGCGCACAATTGGATAGAACAAAATGCCTTCTAGTCACTTCATGTCACTTTAACCCTTTTTTGACAAGAAGGATTGTACAATGCATTGTTACCAATTCTGCATTTTGTGACAACATGCTTACTTTGTTTTATTTGTTTATTTTATGTACATTCTAGTTTTCACTAATAAGGATATTTTGATGAAGGTCCTATGCCGGACCAAAAACGTTTAATTTCATTTTACATAGTTATTAAGGTTGAAGGAAGACTTTAAGTCCATCTAGTTCAACCCATATCCTATCCTAACCTGCCCTAACATGTTGATCCAGAGGAAGGCAAAAAAAACCCAAGTGGCAAACAGTAAGCTTCACATTGGGGAAAAAAAATTCCTTCCCGACTCCACATACGGCAATCAGACTAGCTCCCTG
This sequence comes from Oophaga pumilio, assembly GCA_009801035.1. Classification (NCBI taxonomy): domain Eukaryota; kingdom Metazoa; phylum Chordata; class Amphibia; order Anura; family Dendrobatidae; genus Oophaga; species Oophaga pumilio. Next base: position 68,306 of record VIAB01003845.1, read on the forward strand.
GATCAACGCAGTATCTAGGAAACTAGTGAATATAACCTGTAATATTATACTTTTCAAGAAAGGCATCCAGTCCCTTCTTAAATTTTAGTAAGGAATCACTCATTACAACATTAGACGGCAGAGAGTTCCATAGTCTCACTGCTCTTACAGTAAAGAATCTGCGTCTGTGATTATGACTAAACCTTCTTTCCTCCTGGCGTAGAGGATGCCCCCTTGTCCCCGTCACAGGTCTAAGAGTAAAAAGATCATTAGAAAGGTCTTTGTACTGTCCCCTCATATATTTATACATTGTAATAAGATCACCCCTAAGCCTTCGTTTTTACTAACTAAATAACCCCAAGTGTAATAACCTGTCTTGGTATTGCAGACCCCCCAGTTCTCTAATAACCTTGGTCGCTCTTCTCTGCACCCGCTCCAGTTCAGCTATGTCTTTCTTATACACCGGAGACCAGAACTGCACACAGTATTCTAAGTGTGGTCACACCAGTGACTTGTATAGAGGTAAAATGAAGTTCTCCTCATGAGCATCTATGCCTCTTTTAATGCATCCCATTATTTTATTTGCCTTGGCAGCAGCTGCCTGACATTGGCCACTAAATGTGAGTTTGTCGTCCACCCATACACCTAGGTCTTTTTCAGTGACAGTTTTGCCCAGTGTTTTACAATTAAGCACATAATTATACATTTTGTTTGTTCTACCCAAGTGCATGACCTTACATTTATCCTCATTAAAGCTCATTTGCCATTTATCAGCCCAAGCTTCTAGTTTACATAAATCCTCCTGTAATATAAAATTGTCCTCCTCTGTATTTATTACCCTGCAGAGTTTAGTGTCATCTGTAAATTTTGTCTGGATGCATAATAAAAAGAAGACAATTTTTTCCGCATATTGAGTGCCAACTTTTCCTTTTGCTTTTACTGCATGGGTTGGATACCCGACTTGAGCACCACCAGCATCATACACCCAGAGTGCCGTGTTATCCATATGTATTGTTTTTTCCGAACATGGGCACGGGAGAATGTCAAGTGAAACTTTTTTCTTTAAAGGGAATCTGTCACCGCATTTTGGCTATATCAGATAAAGATATGCCTGAATAGTGCATCCCATAAGTAACCTATCCGTATCTATCATATATCCTGACACCCCCGTTTTCATGCCCAAATACCTTTGTAAAGTTCGGTTTTCTATATGCTAATCTGGGCGGTCCGGTCCGGAGGGCGGTGTTTTTTGCTTCCTCCCCCTGGCTCCTCACGCGCAGGTCCGTCTGTGCATAGCACAGACGGCGTAGTGTTCCCGCGATTGATCGTTTTAAAATCCCCACGCGCCTGCGCAGTGTGCCTTGCCCAACAGTGGGCAATGCATAAAATCATTACAGCGCATGCGCAAATATTTTCGGTCACTTTCCTTGCCCGGACGACATTATAGGTGCACTAGAACTTCCCTCCCACCGAGCACTGGGCACATCTGTTATCCTGTATGGTATGTTATGCACTAGTGACCACATATTATACTCAGAGCTATATATAGCTCATTATAGGCTATCATATAGTAACTACCATTCTGCCACACTCATTCCTGACTACAATAGACCATACTACAGTCTATAGGATAAGCTTAAGTGGCACAGCACATATTATAAGGCAGATCTTGCCCATCCATAACATGCCACCTGTGATGTTCAACACTGTGTGGACGGGGATCACTCGCTTTGCTGGTCTTAGAGGTAAACACTGGCATTCTCAGGGTTAAAACAATAGGCCATTTAGTTTATTACAACAAACTTGACACAAAATACAGTCTTCCAATGATCCCAATCAGCGCAACACGGATCCCTGTCTGTTACCTGTTGGCGTTGGCCACACAGGTTCCCGGAGACCTCTTAGCCTCAGAGGTATCCAGCAAACATCAAACACAGTCTCTCATGAATACTTCTCTCTGATTCCGATCAGCATAACACGGTTGTCAAGACCGTTACCTGTTGGATGGCCACACAGGTTCCTGGACGCCTCTTGTCCTCAGAGGTATCCCAACATCAAAACAGTCTCTTTCTCACGGCTTGAACACAGTCTTCCTGACCCCGGTCATAATACCACAGACTACTGTCACTCACTTGTTGGCCACGAAGTTTCCCAGATCCCTCAACCTCAGAGGTATCCAATAATAATTTCTCACTTCACTCTGATCCCGGTCAGTGTTACTCACGGTTTTCAAGACCGTCCACTCCGCTGGCTCAAGCTCACCAGCCTTGCTTACCCAGTCTGGGCAACATCCAGCCTGGACGTCAGGGAGCTCTGTCCAGGCTGACAGACTCCCAGCACACTAACAGACTCTTCACAGTCTCAGGCTACACTCTCTCTCCATGTGCCAAACACTTCCTTACATACCTGTAGCCACTCCCCCAGGTGAGGTATGGAGCACATGGTCTGGTCACATGCACATGACCTCATCACAAGTCCTCAAAAACTCACATCCACCAGTGGGCGGTGTATGTGTGGTTAGCCAGTCCCACCCAGCTCTCCGGCTAACCCTGTAAGCCATCCTAGAAAATAAACACAACTCTTATGGGACTACAAGTCCCAGAACAACATTACTTTGGCTTACAGAGCAGAGGAGCTCTACGACACATACCTGCCATTTACATTAATGCTGGGGACTGTCTTTCCATCCAAATCACGCCTTCATGCATATCTTGAGGAGCATATACAGCGCCCCCTAGCTGCAGCATGGGTCACTACCTACACCACATACCTCCCCCCTCTGTTCAAACTTGTGGGGTTGAAAACTTATTCTAAACCGACGGCCTCAAGACAGGGCACCCATGTCACCTTGCCCTACAAGTCGAGGGGACCATCTCAGTTGATTTTGAGCATCATTCAACATCACCTCTTTGTTACGCCTCCCCCATCCCCAGCGGTCAGAATGTCGGCCTTGTCTTTCTGTCTGTGTCACCAGACCCTTTGTAATCAATCCACTTTCCAAGTGTGCCCCTTCACACAACCTTTCTTTCCATGGCTGCCTCCTACTGTTGTTGCGGTCATGAGTCCATCGTCCAGTCGAGCCTAATGGTTGATCTGAGCCTGACCCTCTGTCCTTTCGTCTGCTACAGGGTCTCCCACTTAGGTCACTCAGCCCTGAGCCAACAGAGAAGTCATCTCCTCTAACTCTCATTGTTTCAGATCGCCTACTGCCAGTCCCCAGAGAAGCCTCTCATCTCTCCTTATTTCGGGATGGAAGCAGTCGCCATCTTCGTTCCAACTCCTGTAGTTGTACCTTAATCTGCTTTCTTTCCCAGATCAGCTGCTCTACTTCTCGTAGGTACGTCACTCGATATTCCAGGAGCATTCGGATGTTGTAAGGCTCTCCACTGAGCCAACAACAACGAATGGAACCATGTCTTCTTAACTAGCCACCTTGATCTCACCATCAGCTGGAATCCTCACTCTCTTCACCCCATATTGATTCACTATATCCTGCATCACCTTTCCAAGTCTTTCAATGACTTTTCCCACCAGATTTCTGGGTACCGGAATTATGTCTTCTACAAAGCCCAGCCGATTTTGAGCTTCTCTCGCCAGCTCCAGGAATTGAGCGGCTTTCATATTACCCAACATAATCATCTGTTTCGTGCGGAGACATTGAAGATGCATATCCTTCAGGACAGCCACCCGCTTCTCTATGACTTCCCTATCCGCTAGTAGCACCAACTGGTTCGTCTCTGGGGCCCAGTTCACACTATAGGCCTTTATTGCCTTTTTAAAGGCCTCATGCACACCCTCGCTGGCACAGGCTTCTCTCACATGTCTTCGGGTACCTCCATCACACCTAAAGAGCGAAGCCTCATTCTCTTCTTCAGATTTACATTCTTGAAGATCCCTTGCCAAAATGGGCCCTGGTAGCTCCGCCTTGTTAACACTCGGGCACGGCCGCTGTAAGTCTTCGACCACCAACTTCTCCTCCTGCAGAAGACCTCTTACTGCTTCTCTGAGCACTTCCACGTCTTCCCTTAAGGCCTTATTCACACTTTGTCACGTTGACAGGTGACCTCTGAGCTCAGAGACTTCCTTCTCCAGCTCATCCACGCTATGCTCAGCAGTTTGTCTCAGGGCCTTTTCTTGTTCGAAATGCTCTTTAATGGTCTTTAGTTCGGCCTGTAAATCCACAGACTTTTGCTTCTCACAAGACAACGTTCTAGCAAGGTCCTGTCGCTCCTGTGCTTTCTCTCCAAACTGAGCCTTGACGGCCGCAAACTCGGACTCCAGGTGGTGCACCTGCTCCAATTGCACGGAGTTGGCGACTTCCGTATCTGACCCCTTCAACATTTCTTGAAGCTCTGCCTGGTCATTCTCAGGTACCTCTTGACTCTTTGTACCTTCAGAGAGCTCCACACTTTCCAGCTCTTCAGTGTCTGGAAGAGTACTCACATCTTGCATTAACGCACAAGTCACCGTTTTTCCTTTATTGACATCCTCAGTGGGTGCAATGTTTTCAGGTTTTTTGCGTCCTTAATGTCTCCGACGACGGGAGGACTTTCCCTTCTTGTGGGGCCCTTCCTTACTGTACTCCCTTTCTATCTTAGAGTCACAGTCACACCCCACTCTGGGATACACCCCGTGGACTCCCCCACGGCTTCCTTAGGACCCAGTCCCACAGTACAGTTTATGTCTTTTCGGGCTTGTACTGGCCCTTTAAGAGTTTGTGTGACCTGGTTCACACTGTCCTCCTATGAAACCTCACCAGCTCCTGCTGGCACTGCCACCGCTTCTGTTGCAGCCACAAACCACCGGCACCTCCAGATGCCGCTCACAAGCCGCTGCAACTGTTACTGCAGCTCCTGCAGTACCTCTTGCTGCAACTGTCACTGTAGCTCCAGCTACCACAAGTCTCTGCACGGCTCCGCACCGCCTACTTCGTGGATCCGCCGATCCACAGCAAAACCTTCGTAACCCTGCCGAGTTACAGCCAGACGTCTTCGTAGTCCCGCCGAGCCACAGCAAGTTGAAAAAAAAAATCATGGACTTGCCGATCCACAGAAAAAAAACCTGCACATGTGCTTCTTGGGCCGCTGCCAGCATTTTAACACCAATTGTGACGTTCCACACTATGTGTGGACGTGGATCACTCGCTTTGCTGGTCTTAGAGGTAAACACTGGCATGCTCAGGGTTAAAACAATAGTCCATTTAGTTTATTACAGCAAACTTGACACAAAGTACAGTCTTTCACTGCTCCTAATCAGCACAACATGGATCCCTGTCCGTTACCTGTTGGCGTCGGCTACAAAGGTTCCCGGAGACCTCTTAGCCTCAGATGTATCCAGCAAACATCAAACAGTCTCTCACGAATACTTCTCTCTGATCCCGATCAGCATAACATGGTTGTCAAGACAGCTACCTGTTGAATCGCCACTCAGGTTCCTGGACACCTCTTGTCCTCAGAGATATCCCAACATCAAAACAGTCTTTCTCACCAATACTTTTCAAGGCTTGAACACAGACTTCCTGAGCCCGGTCATCATACCACAGACTCCTGTCTGTTACCTGTTTGCCACGCAGGTTCCCGCATCCCTCAACCTCAGAGGTATCCAATAATCATTTCTCACTTCAC